>JXCR01139021.1:0-50755 GCA_002079205.1 Phalaenopsis hybrid cultivar | reverse complement strand
TATATATATATATATATATATATATATATATATATTCGAACAATAACGATTCGAACACGAACGAACACATCACTGTTCGTGTTTGGTTCGTTTAACAAATCGAACGAAAAAACTTGTTTGTGTTCGTCTCGTTTGCTTATCAAACGAATCGAACACGAACACTCTGACGAATCGAACATGAACTGTTCGCGAACAACGAGCTTTTTTGACAGCCCTACTCATGATGACAACTTGAAGGCGGTGGTTCATGGTTCAATAATGACAACTTTGTTGACAAAGTATGATGGTCTGAAGGTGGAGAAGACTAAATGGCCCTAGTCCCCCTAAGGCGGTGGTAGTGGTCAGACAGCGACCCGATGGTAGTGGCTTGATGGTGACAACAGTGGTGACCAAGCTACAATGGTTTAGCAGTAATGACAACCAAACAATAGTAGTTTGGCCATGACAACGGTGGTGCATGGGCAATGGAGGTCTTATGATGGCGACGACCTGACGATGGTGGCCCGACGATGATGATGGTAATGGTTAGAAGGAGAGAATGGTGATGGTCCGACGATGACAATTTTTGTGGCTAGGCAATGATGGTCCAGTGAAAGCGGTGGCTAGACGACAATGGTATGACAACAATGACAGTGGTGGCTTGATGCCATTCTGATAATTGTGATGGGGTATGGTGGATTTATGGCTGTCGTGACTGAGTGAAGGTAGTCCGGTAATGATAATAGCGGTGATCGGATTGGGGCATTGTAGCAGTGGTTCGTTGGTGATGACAGTGGTGAAGGTGCAATGATGGCTTCGTTGCCAAATAATGGTGGTCCAACGACGATGATGATGGTGGTCTGATTGTGGTCTGATAGATATGGTTTGACAACAACAATAGCGGTAGCAAAGCAGCAGTCGTTCGAATGCGACGACATACACGAATGTTGCTAACAAATGGTGATTGGGTGGCGATGACAACATCCAGATGATAGTGGTCTGACGCAGACAATGCTGGTAGTCATTGGTTGTGGCTAAACGACGACCCGATGGTGGTGGTTCGACATCGACGATGATGGTGGTCGGGCAATGGTGGTCTGACCACCTGATGATGGTGACCTGACGATAACAACAAATGGTGGTTGGACGAAAGCCTAATGCTGATGGTTTAGTGCGACGACAATGATGTCATTGTAAAGGTAGTCCAATAGTAGTGGCAGCTAAAATGCAACGGACAAAGTCAAATGACAAAGGTGTGAGGTGGTGAAGGTTGTGGTTTGGTAGTGGTTACGAACAGTCGATGGTGGTCTGGTGATGATGGCGAGGGTGACCGACGCTAATGAAGCTAAGAAATCCTCAAGAGCTTGAAGCTCTTTTAGCCTTCTCCTCCAAGTCCAACCCTAGATTCAAGGTTATTTTCATGAAAAGATTGAGGGTTTATTTATAGATTTTGAAGTTAAAATCTTCTGTAAACACTATATGAATCATGACCACTCTATCGAACGACCCAGAGTGATTCACTTGATCAATTATAGTTTTAAGTCTATTTGAATGCAAGAATGATGTTGAAATTAAGTGACCTTATGCTTGTTAGATATTTTTCTTGTCAAGACACTCGATTTGAATATGAACTTGTCAGATTTGGAAGACATCTGATATCCCAAAGTACGTTTCAAAACTTCGCTTCCTGCTTCAAATGCATGGTCTGGGCTCGCCTGGTCTCAGATCTGATCATTTTTTATTTCATTTGATTTGTCTCACCAAGACACTTAATTTCACCATATATTGGAGTGTAGGCATTTCAAAATTTAAAATTTAAATTTTCAGGTCAAAATATGTGTCCACATTAGTGTGGACCAATATGATTTTTTTTAGAAACGTGTCAAGTGAGATGCTCGTTTTAAAGAAATAACTTATGATGATCTCATAAATTATTTCCCTAGCTCAAAAAATCGTGAAAAAATAAACATGCCCTCATGATTCATACATATAACACATCAACACATATCGGGGCAGATCTATAAACATATTGCTTAATTTCTATGTATTTATGTCTAACATTTACATTTTAATTTTTACATACATATCACATTATATTTCCTATACATAAGAAAATATTCATTTTATTTTTTAAATTTAAATACATGGGAGTTGAGTGGTTTTATGTAAATGTCCCATATATNAGGAGCAGCCGAAACCAAGAGGAGAAAGAGCGAAGGAGCAGCCGAAGAGGAGAAAGAGCGGTGTGCCTTCGAAATGAGAAAGAGCGGCGTGCTTTCGAGAGGGTAAAGGGTCGAACACGGGGTGACGGGCTAGGCTTCNTTCTTCTCTCCATCCCCTCTCCTTCCACCAGACTTATTCCAACAAGATGCGGCCTTGCAACCGAACTCCACCCCTTTCGGCTTCGCTCCGCTTGTGTTTCCGAATGGAGGGAGCGGTAGTTCGTTAATGGAGGATCAGAGAGGGGAAGAGAAGGAGGAAGGGGAGGGCGTTAATGGGTCGAGGAGGGAGAAGAGGAAGGCTGTGAGCGGANCTCCACCCCTTTCGGCTTCGCTCCGCTTGTGTTTCCGAATGGAGGGAGCGGTAGTTCGTTAATGGAGGATCATAGAGGGGAAGAGAAGGAGGAAGGGGAGGGTGTTAATGGGGTCGGGGAGAGGAGGGAGAAGAGGAAGGCTGTGAGCGGAAGCGGGAGGGGGAAGAAGGTGAGCAGACCANTTCTTCTCTCCATCCCCTCTCCTTCCACCAGACTTATTCCAACAAGATGCGGCCTTGCAACCGAACTCCACCGCTTTCGGCTTCGCTCCGCTTGTGTTTCCGAATGGAGGGAGCGGGAGTTCGTTAATGGAGGATCAGAGAGGGGAAGAGAAGGAGGAAGGGGAGGGTGTTAATGGGGTGGGGGAGAGGAGGGAGAAGAGGAAGGCTGTGAGCGGGAGGGGGAAGAAGGTGAGCAGACCGCGATTTGCGTTTCAGACGAGGAGTGCTAATGATATACTCGACGATGGGTATCGGTGGAGGAAGTATGGACAGAAAGCCGTGAAGAACAGTACTCATCCCAGGTGCTTCTTAGCTATATATATATATATATATATTAAATTTGTATTTTTAGAAATATTTATTTTTACTGAATAATTAATATAAAAATATCTACTTATTTTTGCAATGCGATGAAAAATAATATGATGGCTAGCTAGTGAGAATTTGTTTTGCATGCTAAAAATAATATATTATATATCTCATGTTTAGTTCAACTAGAAATATCTTTATTTATTTCTTTTTTGCTTTAAGGTCATGCATGCTTGACATCATCTATGACTATTTTTTTCTTTGAATTTTATCCCTGAATAAAATAATAAATATTACTTCATACTAAGTCCATAAATGTAAAATAAATCTTCTTAAAAATGACACTTAAATATTAAACTTGTGCAATAATTATACTAAATGAATACTATAAAAAATATATATGATATTCTATTTACAATGAGGAAGAAATCACACATAAATAAAGCATCAAAACATTAATTAGTTAAAATTNTTATTTTTATAAATATTTATTTTTACTGAATAATTAATATAAAAATATCTACTTTTTTTGGCAATGCGATGAACAATAATATGATGGCTAGCTAGTGAGAAATTGTTTTGCATGCTAAAAATAATGTATTATATATCTCATGCTTAGTTCAACTAGAAATATATTTATTTATTTCTTTTTGCTTTAAGGTCATGCATGCTTGACATCATCTATTTTTTTTTTCTTTGAATTTTATCCCTGAATAAAATAATCAATATAAATGACACTTAAATACTANTGATTTAAGGTCATGCATGCTTGACATCATCTATTTTTTTTTTCTTTGAATTTTATCCCTGAATAAAATAATAAATATTACTTCATACTAAATACATAAATGACACTTAAATACTGAACATGTGTAATAAATATACAATTTGTCAGACTCATTCATTTACATATTTTTATTAAATTTACTTAGAAAAATAAAAATTAATANTACAATTTGTCAGACTCATTCATTTACATATTTTTATTAAATTTACTTAGAAAAATAAAATTAATATATTGCAACTTAAATTTGACCAGAATAAATCTTTTGCCATTAGATTTATTTTGGGATGAATATAATCAAATTTGATTCCTATTATTTTCTCTATTATTTATAAGATATGTTATAATAAATAAAAGAAACATAATTTAAAAATAATATCTAATTAATATATGTTTACTAGCTTGAAAAATAAGAAAAAAAAATAAACAATAAAGACTTTTAAAGCCAAGAATGACAAAACTAATCCAAAATATCATGCAAATTGAAGTAGTTTGAAAGTCATTCCATAACGCTGATTTTTGTTGATGAAGGAGCTACTATCGGTGCACACATCACACTTGCAACGTTAAAAAACAAGTTCAGAGGCTATCGAAGGATACGAGTATTGTGGTAACAACATACGAAGGTGTTCACAACCATCCATGCGAGAAATTAATGGAGGCTTTGAGCCCTCTTCTTAAGCAGATTCAGTTCTTAACCACAAGGTTTTAGTATGTTGTTGCTTACTTTCTGATACAAAAGTATGTGTCGGGCAGACAAATAGCTGTCTTGCATTTCATTTATATATAAACTATATATCTTCATAAGCTTGGAATGTGTATAAAGTACATGTTTATATACATATATATACTGTCAAAAAGAAGAGGAAAAGCCATAGNAATAGCTGTCTTGCATTTCATTTATATATAAACTATATATCTTCATAAGCTTGGAATGTGTATAAAGTACATATATATACTGTCAAAAAGAAGAGGAAAAGTCATAGTTATTTTTCTTAATAATTGTCTTTCAGTTTGGGATGGTCCATCCTTAATCATTAACTAGAGTTTGAGATAGAAGGATAGTGTGGGTGAGGAAAAAGTTTTTTTTTTCTTTTGAATATTTATATGTTTTGATTCATGCAAGTAGTAGCTTTCAAAGCAATTTGGTGTGATAGTTTTAAATTTAGTTTGCTTTAGAGCTAGCTACGATCAAATATGAGCAAGGTGTTGAGAAAATTAGGGTGAAGAAAATAGTAATCGACAGAAATCCAAAAGAACACAGAGATTTAATGAGGTTAGGCAAAGATGCATATGTCCTCAGGAGCAGAGCGGCGAGTTTCCTTCACTATTCAAAAAGGATATTACATAATACAAGATTCAGCTCTCTCATAGACCTAGAATTACAAACAGGTCTATTTATAATCATAGAGTAAACCCTACAGTACAATATGTAATTACCAAATTACCCTTATACCGTATAGCGGGACATTGACCCAGCATCCCCAACCCACATAACATAACTTCCCGATTTGGACAGATTCTTCCGCTTCACTCCGTTCTGCTCTGCTTTGTTCCAGCGTCTGTCCCTATATGGTATATGAGTCATACCATAACACGAGGGCATTAGTCATTTATGTTCATGTGTTGTAAAGAGGGAACCTTGATTGAAACGTGTGATACTTAATTCTTTGTATTTGTTAATTTGATAAATCTTTATATTATTTTCAAAAATTTAAACTAGGGCATAAGAATAATTACAAAAAATTGAACATATATGAGGCTAGTTGTAGATTGAACTTCAGATAGAAAGCCAATGAATCGTTATCATCGTCGTATCATTAACCTCATTCTGACTATTAATGGTCAACATCATGAATATCTCAATTGTTATTTATTATTTTTTTGTGTGGTTAAACATATTCATTGCAAATCAGTTTGAATAACTTATATCCATAAAATCTTATTTCATAATATATTTTTATTATATAAAGCTTTTAAGCTACTTAGACCTTCTGAAATTAAATCAAGAAGTATATCCTGATTAAACATATTCATTGCAAATCAGTTCGAATATACAAGAATATTTACATAATAAATGTGAATACATATCAAAATCTCAAAAACATTACTCCTTTTCCTACGAGTTCTCCTCCTCCACTATAGGTTGCTAGCCATGGTGATCTGCCTCGCGTCACAACTGCTCCACCGTCTTTGCAGCCCTAACCTTTACTCTCTCCTCCATTATAGTTCCATTATTGTAAGCATAAAAATTAATATTCTTTTAATTGGACACATATTTTTTGTTACAATATTTTTTTCTCAAACATTGCACAATATATCTCATTCATGTTAGGGTAGAATACAACTCACTTTTGAGATGTAGGGCGTGTTTGGGGTGGTTGTACGCCGCTGGGGCATTTATGGAAGCATCTTTTTGTCTGCTTTCTTGAAAAATTGTGGTGAAAAAGTTCTTTTTTACAACCTGGCTTGGCTAAGGGTGCATTTGAGGGAGCGGTTCGGTGCCACACTGCAGTTTTTTTGTTTGGCAAAACTACGATTGGCCTGCATTTTTATAAAGCTGCAGCTGAAATGTACATTTTCCGACCATACCTGCTTGCCTGCAGTAGCTGCTAGAAAGTTGGTCTAACTTTTTCAAAAAAAAAAATTAATAGCCAGTGTAGCTTTTTGAACAACAGCTTTTTCTTAAGCAATTTCACAGTTGCTTCTTCAAATAACTGCAGTTGCCCCAAACATACCCTAAATACAGTGGTTGTCAGAAAGTTACGATCTCACTTTTCAAAAATAGAAAAACAATTTGTAATGGTCACCCCAAGTTTTTGAATAACATCTTCCACAACAACTTCGCAACCGTTTGAAGAGTTGCAGCTACTTCAAACAAACCCTTTGAATTTGAATTTGAATTTGATAAAATCCTTTAATTGAAAGCTGAATCCATAATGAATTAAATTTGTGATTTAAATTGGCTTTTTTATTACGATTGAAAGAGTGAATCTAAAGTTAACCTCATATATTGTAAAAAGTAAAATGATGAAACAAGTTAAAAATGTGAGGACTAATAAGGAATAAGATCGAAAGAGTGAATCTAGAGTTAATCTGCGATATTATTAAGTCTGCGATATTATTAAGATTCAAACTAGCTTTTTTATTAAGATCAAAAAAGTGGAACTAGAATTAATCTGAGATATTGTAAAAAGTAAAATGATGAAACAAATTAAAAATTTGAGGACTGGTTAGAAATAAGTTGAGAAAATAGATAACTAGTTTTGTTACATTATATAACAAATTTTATTTAAATCATTAAGTTCTTATGTTTATAAGAGTATTTTATACTTTTTTTTTTAAAGTTAGCTAAAGAGTCCAGTCAAGTTTAGCTCAATTTGGACATAGATGTCTTTTTTTGAGTCAAATGTGAACCAAGTCATGGCTTGTTAAGTCATAACTTTGATTTAGAGAATAACCTTACAACTTAATTAGGCCTTAATGGGAAATAAATGTCCTACCCATTAAGGCCCACTTAAAACATATACGGCCCAACTCTGCTAAGCATTTGCGTAAATTCTCTGTACTTCTAAGCACTACTAAAAAGTTTTTCAATTTTTAGCTGAATTAATATTTACTAAGGAAGATTTAAATAGATGCCGCTCAATTCTTATGTATTTACATAAGTTTGGCCAATTTTAGTAAAAAAATATAATTTTTTTTATTTCAGTGATGTCACGTGCGACAGAGTGATATATTAATGTCATACTTTATATAAATATCTTACAATTATGTGGTAGTAAATTTGCAATGGTATAATTATGTGCTGGAAAATTCACGGTGGTAGAGTGATTTATAAATATCATAGTGTTGTAATGAAGGTCTAACACATGCACAGTTAAAAGAAACACCTGACAAAGAGAAAAATACGAGTTTTTACGTGGAAAGCTTGAAATGGTAAAAAACATGGAACCTAGTATAATTGAAATGATTCCACCAAGTAGATGTAGGTTACAAGATTTTACCAACACTTGAATAGCAGGAAACAGTATTGCTTAAGTAGGGGGTTATTAATGTGACTTCTACTAGGAGAGTGACATAATAAGTTAGGGGAATAGTGGTGATCTGACAGTTGTGAAAGAAGATTGATGGTAGAGATGGACTGTTTGAAAAGATATTTCCAACATCATCAATAATAGTGGGTCGATGGTGATGGTCCGAAAGCAATGAAGGTGGTGGTCGAGAGCTATGGCCCGATAGTGGCATCAGTCAGGTGATAGTGGTACAATAGCAACGACGACAGTGGTGGCCGAACAATGGTGGTCTGGAGGAGTCTCTGTTGAAGGTCGGGCAAATTTGGTACGCTGATGACGACAACTTGAAGGCGGTGGTTCATGGTTCAGTAATGACAACTTTGTTGACAAAGTATGATGGTCCGGCGGTGGAGAAAACCAAATGGCCCTAGTCCCCCTAAGGTGGTGGTAGTGGTCAAAGAGCGACCCAATGGTAGTGGCTTGATGGTGACAACAGTGGTGACCAAGCTACAATGGTTCAGCAATGATGACGACCAAACAATAGTAGTTTGGCCATGACAACGGTGGTGAATGGGCTCATGGCCAATCGAGGTCTTATGATGGCGACGACCTGACGATGGTGGCCCGACGATGATGACGGTGATGGTCAGAAGGAGAGAATGGTGATGGTCCAACGATGACAATTGTTGTGGCTAGGAAATGATGGTCCAGTGAAAGCGGTGGCTAGACGACAGTGGTACGACAACAATGATAGTGGTGGCCTGATGCCAGTCTGATAATTGTCATGGGGTATGGTGGTTTTATGACTGTGGTGACTGAATGAAGGTGGTCTGCAATGATAATAGCGGTGATCAGATTGGGGCCTAGAAGCAGTGGTTTGTTGGTGATGACAGTGGTGAAAGCGCAACGGTGGCTTCGTTGCCAAATAATGGTGGTCCAACGACGATGATGATGGTGGTTTGATAGCGGTCCGATAGATATGGTTTGACAATAACAATAGCGGTAGCGAAGCAACAGTCGTTTGAATGTGATGCATACACGAATGTTGCTGACAAATGGTGATTGGGTGGCGACGACAACATCCACATGATAGTGGTCCGACGCAAACAATGCCGGTAGTCATTGGTTGTGGCTAAACGACGCCCCGTTGGTGGTGGTCTGACATCGACGATGATGGGGGTCCGACAATGGTGGTTCGACTGCCTGATGATGGTGACCTGACGATAACAACAAATGTTGGTTGGACGAAAGCTTAATGATGATGGTTTAGTGCGAAGACAATGATGTCATTGTAAATGTAGTCCAATAGTAGTGGCAGCTAAAATGCAAAAAACAAAGTCAAATGATAGAGGTGTGAGGTGGTAAAGGTTGTGGTTTGGTAGTGGCTGCGAACAGTCGATGGTGATCTGGTGATGATGGCGAAGGTGGCCGACGCTAATGAAGCTAAGAAATCCTCAAGAGCTTGAAGCTCTTTTAGACTTCTCCTCCAGATCCAACCCTAGGTTCAAGTTCATTTTCATGAAAAGAGTGAGAGTTTATTTATAGATTTTGAAGGTGAAATCTTCCATTAATACTATATGAATGATGACCACTCTATCGAAAGACCCAAAGTGATTCACTTGATCAATTATAGTTTTAAGTCTATTTGAATCCAAGAACGATGTTGAAATTAAGTGATCTTAGGCTTGTTATATTTTTTCTTGTCAAGACACTCGATTTGAATATGAACTTGTCATATTTGGAAGACATATGATATCCCAAAGTACGTTTCAAAACTTCGCTTCCTGCTTCAAATGCATGGTCTGGGCTCACCCGGTCTCAAATCTGATCATTTTTTATGTCATTTGATTTGTCTCACCAAGACACTTAATTTCACCATAAATTAGAGTGTAGGCATTTCAAAATTTAAAATTTAAATTTTCGGGTCAAAATATGTGTTGACATTAGCGTGGATCAATATGATTTTTTAGAAACGTATCAAATGAGATGCTCGTTTTAAAGAAATAACTTAACATTCTTTCCTATACATAAGAAAATATTCATTTTATTTTTTAAATTTAAATACATGGGAGTTGAGTGGTTTTATGTAAATGTCCCATATATTGTGTGGTATTATTAACTCTCAAACATTAGGTTAAAGTAGTTGCATTACATTATCATTTAAATTTCTATGTCATAGATAATTATATCTATATACTCTCCGAGTACTAAGCACAAGAGCTTAAGCCATATGTCGGCAGCAACTGTNAACTCTCAAACATTAGGTTAAAGTAGTTGCATTACATTATCATTTAAATTTCTATGTCATAGATAATTATATTTATATACTCTCCGAGTGCTAAGCACAAGAGCTTAAAGCCATATGTCGGCAGCACTGCGATCTCTTATAGCATCTTAACACTTGGCCTTCCAGCAATACCCACGTGTCAGAACCTCAATCATCTCCGCCCTTAAAATCCCAGTCCCCTTCCCCTATAAATACTCCCCCGGTTTCTCCGCTCCCAAACCACACAAAAGCGCAAAAAAAGGCGAAGAAAAAACCCTAATCAGCAGACTGAAGAACAATGTCGTCTCTCATTAACAAAGCGAAGGGATTCGTGGCCGAGAAGGTTGCGCACGTGCAGAAACCGGNAATGTCGTCTCTCATTAACAAAGCGAAGGGATTCGTGGCCGAGAAGGTCGCGCACGTACAGAAACCGGAAGCAAGCTTGAAGGGCGTCTCCATCAAGAACGTCGGAAGAGATGGCGCCCAATTCCATGGCGATGTCTCCGTCGACAACCCTTACAGCCACCGCCTCCCTGTTTGCGAGATCACCTATACCCTCAAGAGCGCCGATCGGTAATCCATTCACTTTTTCTTACAATCGCTGATCAACGATTCGATTGATGGTTGGTTTGATAACAGGATCGTGGCGTCGGGGACGATGGCGGATCCGGGATGGATTGAGGCGAACAAAGCGACGACGNGTTTGATAACAGGATCGTGGCGTCGGGGACGATGGCGGATCCGGGATGGATTGAGGCGAGCAAAGCGACGACTCTCGAGATTCCATTCAAGGTGCCCTACGATTTCTTGATAAGCTTGCTCAGGGATGTTGGCCGCGATTGGGATATTGATTACGTGTTTGATGTTGGATTGACGATTGATTTACCGATTATTGGGAATTTCACCATTCCTTTGTCGACGAAGGGGGAGTTGAAGCTCCCTTCGTTTACTAATTTCTTCTCGGGGGATAAGGATTCTGATTCCTAATTTCCCTCTTCGTCCCTCTTCGTCTCTGAGATCAAGGAGTTTTGTTTCTGTTTGATGTTTATGCTGTTAATAAAGTCTGATGGAGATGGACGCTTTGAGATTATCGACAAGATCTGAAGTGTTTTTTTGATTTAAATAAGGAGTTTCTTGACATTTAAGGTGAGATTTTTTTTTTGGGAGCGAATTCTAACCTAAATTCAAAGGTAATTACTGNTTTATGCTGTTAATAAAGTCTGATGGAGATGGACGCTTTGAGATTATCGACAAGATCTGAAGTGTTTTTTTGGTTTAAATAAGGAGTTTCTTGACATTTAAGGTGAGATTTTTTTTTTTTTGGGAGCGAATTCTAACCTAAATTCAAAGGTAATTACTCTGTTATATACGATTGCAATGTCAAAAAATATTGATCTAATTATCTCAAAATCAGTTATAAAATTTTAATTAAAAAATTGACAGTTGAAAATAATTAATGAGTGCAAATGAAGGTAGAAACTAAAGAATTGGTAGGAAGGATTCATGATTTACTGATTAAGGAAAGTTAATTTTTTATATCATGTGTTAAATTCATATTTGATTGTTAATCACATTAAAAGAGTTAGTGTAAAAATAGGAGAGAAGCAGGAAACATACATGCTGAACGTTGACACATCTTAAGCAAATTTTCTTCATCCAACACAAATCTAGAGGAATGATAGATCTTAAGATGGATTTTTTATAAAAAATATTCAAATCTTGATAAAAATTTGTTTCATCAATACCACAAGAATAACCCAATGTTATCAAAATTATTTCAATCCGACTCAAAAAAAAGCGCAGATCAAGTCATTAAATTATTCTTAAAAAATTTTTGGATATATTTAGANGAGAGAAGCAGGAAACATACATGCTGAACGTTGACACATCTTAAGCAAATTTTCTTCATCCAACACAAATCTCGAGGAATGATAGATCTTAAGATGGATATTTTTATAAAAAATATTCAAATTTTGATAAAAATTTGTTTCATCAATACCACAAGAATAACCCAATGCTATCAAAATTATTTCAATACGACTCAAAAAAAGCGCAGATCAAGTCATTAAATTATTCTTAAAAATTTTTTGGATATATTTAGATAGGTTAAATAAATATCAAATTGAGTAAATTTATAATCACATTGAGCGTCTCGACAAAACAAAATTTACGAACCACCCCATGATTGCTCTATTCTGACATCGTTCAGATGCTCAATTGTCCATTAAACGTTGTTTGATCGAAGAAAGCTATCTGGATCATTCGATTGAAGCGGTTCATATTCTTGCTTTTATTACACTCNACATTGAGCGTCTCGACAAAACAAAATTTACGAACCACCCCATGATTGCTCTATTCTGACATCGTTCAGATGTTCAATTGTCCATTAAACGTTGTTTGATCGAAGAAAACTATCTGGATCATTCGATTGAAGCGGTTCATATTCTTGCTTTTATTACACTATGAACACTATAAATAGAACTCCACTCTCACAAAAGAGGGCTAAAGGCTTGAGAGAACTTAGCTTTGACAAGAAGATGAAATTCATTATCACCGTTGCTGCTATCGTCAACCACCACCAACCATCATCGACCGCTGACCAACGTCGATCACCGCCAACAATTGTCAACCACCACGGAGTGAAAGCCGTTATTATCAACATATAGTGAATTTTTACATCTGCGTCAGACCCAGTGGTTTCTCCCGTTACGGGTTTTTTTCGTAAAAAAATTTTGATGTCAGTAGTGAATGTTTTNACCAACCATCATCGACAGCTGACCAATGTCGATCACCGCCAACAATTGTCAACCACCACGGAGTGGAAGCCGTTATTATCAACATATAGTGAATTTTTACATCTGCGTTAGACCCAGTGGTTTCTACCGTTACGGGTTTTTTTCGTAAAAAAATTTTGATGTCAGTAGTGAATGTTTCNGTTTGATAACAGGATCGTGGCGTCGGGGACGATGGCGGATCCGGGATGGATTGAGGCGAGCAAAGCGACGACGCTAGAGATTCCATTTAAGGTGCCCTACGATTTCTTGATAAGCTTGCTCAGGGATATTGGCCGCGATTGGGATATTGATTACGTGTTTGATGTTGGATTGACGATTGATTTACCGATTATTGGGAATTTCACCATTCCTTTGTCGACGAAGGGGGAGTTGAAGCTCCCTTCGTTTACTAATTTCTTCTCGGGGGATAAGGATTCTGATTCCTAATTTCCCTCATCGTCCCTCTTCGTCTCTAAGATCGAGGAGTTTTGTTTCTGTTTAATGTTTATGCTGTTAATAAAGTCTGATGGGGATGGACGCTTTGAGATTATCGACAAGATCTGAAGTGCTTTTTTTTTAAATAAGGAGTTTCTTGACATTTAAGGTGAGATTTTTTTTTTTTGAGCGAATTCTAACCTAAATTCAAAGGTAATTACTCTGTTATATACGATTGCAATATAAAAAAATATTGATCTAATTATCTCAAAATCAGTTAAAAATTTTAATTCAAATTGTGACAGTTGAAAATAGTTAATGAGTGCAAGTGAAGGTAGCAACTAAAGAATTGGTAGGAAGGATTCATGATTTAATGATTAAGGAAAGTTAATTTTTTTATATCATGTGTTAAATTCATATTTGTTTGTTAGTCACATCAAAAGAGTTAGTGTAAAAATAGGAGAGAAATGCAGGTAACATATAGGCTGAACATTGACACATCTTCAACAGATTTTCAGCATCCAACACAAATCTCGAGGCATGACAGATCTTAAGACGGATTTTTGGGCAAAAGAAATATTCAAATCTCGATAAAAATTTATTTCACCAATACCACAAGAATAATCTAATGTTACCAAAATTATTTCAATCTGACGCAAAACAAGCTCAAATCAAGTCATTAAATTATTCTTGAAATTTTTTTGGATATATTTAGAAGGTTAAACAAATGTCTAATTAAGCAAGCTTATAATTAGATTGAGCGTCTCGACAGGACGAAATTTACGAACCCCATTATTGTTCTATTCGGACATCGTTTAGATGCTTAAATGTTCATTAAACGTCATTTGATCGAAGAAAGCTATTCAGACCGTCCGATCGAAGCGGTTCATTTTCTTGTTTTTATTGCACTTTGAATGCTATAAATAGAGATTCACTCTCATGAAAGGGGGCTAGAGGCTTACGAGAGAATTTAAAGTTTTGTGAAGAAGATGAAGTCCAGTATCACCGTTGCTGCTGTTGATAATCACCAATCGCTGTCAAGCACCACTATCGTCGTCAACCACTACCAACCATCATCGACCGCTGACCAACATCGATTTCCCCCAATAATTGTCAACCACCACAGAGTGGAAGCTATCAGACAACATTATAACTTGAAAAATCTGTAGTCTTTTCTCGTTTGTGAGGCAAATAGTCTCTGTAATTTTCAGCATATAGTGAATTTTAACATCTGCGTCAGACCCATTGGTTTCTCCCTTTACGGGTTTTTTTCGTAAAAATTTCTTATGTCAGTAGTGGATGTTTTCTCTTACCTAAGTTGTGTTGAATTCTCATGTAACATTAAGAAGTATTTCATTGCTCTACCAATATGAATTTTATAACACTCATCAGTTTGGTGTCGTCTGTGGAAAGTAAAACATTTTTATCATTGAAATACTTGTAAGAATTGTTGCTTGACCACCAAGCACAACACTTGCTACAACACACCCACCATTTTAGAGGACAGTCATGAAGCCAAGGTCATCAAGCCTCCGCATCCTCCTACTCAATGAAACATTACCCCATTGATCAAGGTATCTTGGGTCATTTGGAAGATCAAGTTCGTAGGATGGATGAGTCTCAACATGAGATCATTCCTTCTATGTTGGGAGCGACAACCACAACCCATGTAAATCCCTTACCACCAGTTCAACAATCAACAGGAAAACCCCGACTCACCGGGTTCTCCTAATTATGAAACCATTCCTCTTTCAAGACGAGAGACCAAGTTATTCAAACTCCCAAATATTGTACCTTTGAAGGGGTGAGCGATCCATACGACCACGTCGACCACTATCGAACCATTATGTACATTCATTGTGCCTCTGATGCGCTTCTCTGTAAAGTGTTCTTGGCATCTCTCAAGGGTCAAGCTCGCACATAGTTCTACTCTCTCTGGGGGCACCATCAACACCTTCGATAAACTTGACAGATTATTCGTAGAGCAGTTCATAGTAAATTGAATGATCATCAAAGATTCATTTCATATATCGGGAGTTCGCCAAAATGAGGGCCTCAATGAATACTTCTGCAGGTTCTCCACTTAAGCCCGCCAGATTCTTGGAGTGGATATGGAGTTATTGAGAGGAGTCTTTTTCGGAGGGCTTCGCTCATGGCCTTTCTATTTGACCCTTATGCGGGAGACGAGCACTCTTATGTTGATGTCATCCATTGCGTCGAAGCTCAAATCTCTTTAGACGATACCATCATTGCACATGAGGAACAATTTGAGCGATTGGAGGGGCAAGCACAAGAATAACGTCAGGGATACCAATCAAATCTCACAACGAAAAAAAGTTTAGACCACGGGAATCGTGAGCCACGATCAGAAAAAGAATACACGTCACTTAACATGACACGTGTCAACATCCTAATGACCATCAAGGATGAAGAGACTGTTGAGTGGCCAATGTCGTTAATAATTTCAGATGGTGGAGTCTCATCTCAATATTGTCATTTTTCTCGTGCAAAAGAACATTTGACAAAAAAAAATGTTTCAACTAAAGGAATAAATTGAACGTTTGATATGCTGAGGTCACTTGGGTCGCTACTTACATGAACAAGGTGAGGGGAACAAGAAGAGAATCTTCGGAGTTATTGAATGAAATGTACAACTTCAAATTATAGTAGTTCTGAAATTTTCTTATTTTCTCATGGAAAATTTTTGTGTAGAAAATCCCCTTGAAAACAAACAGTAGAAAAAGACCTCATCCATGTTCCTCGAAGTCGAGCCCAAGAGGTATGACTCAATGAAAAGATAAGAAACTTTTAGAAGTCGAGCCAAAGAGGCAAGTCTCGATGAGAATCTATCATGCCCCTAAAAGACGAGCCCAAGAAACAAATCTCGATGGAAAGCTAGTAGTGGACATGATCCTAACTAGAAAGACTCCACGACAGGAAGTGGTTTATAAGTTCTCCACTCAAAGACTTAAAATGGCTACAAGTATCTGAAAACACAAATACATCAAAGACCTCAGAAGACTATAAAACACCTGTACATTAAAGATCTTAGAAAGCTATAGTCTCAAACGGCATAGATACATAGAAAAAATCTCAGAAGGTTACGAGCCTCTGAAGACACCGGCTAATTTTAAGCTCATATAAGGCAAAAGCCCTAGAGGGCACTGCCTTTGAAGCACGAGCATTAAAAGATACACAATTCTTCAATTTATAGTGTGTGTGCTACCTTTAATTGCAAAATTTCATATGATTAAGAAGTCACATCAACCTTGGTATCAATGTCATATACGTACAAAAAAATATATTATCATATACAAATGGCATATCAGATGATTAAAAATGCTGTAAAGACCAACAAGAACTGATACAAAAGCTATACAAGATATCACCACTATAGAAACATGAAATTCTCCACCTCAAAGTGTGACAAGAAAATCTAGCATTTCTTCATCTCCACTGAAATGAGCAGCATCAATAAGCAAGAAGATCCTGTTTCTCGCCAACTATGCAGAACATAAACGACTTTCTTCTTGGTTGCGATGTGAAAAAAGATCATGTTGTTTGTTTGTCACACGGAACGGAGATGATTTCTCTTAGTCGCAACACGAAAGAAGAACGCGTTGCTCGCCTACTAGGCTACTACGCAAGACTTGAATGACTTTCCTCTTGGCCGCAACGTGAAAGAAAATCAATTTGCTCGCCTGCTACGCAGTACGAGAATGACTTCTCTCTTGGCCGCAAGGCAAAAGAAGAATTAGTTGCTCTTATGCTACGCAAAATGATGACAACTTTCTTCTTTAGGGAAATCTCAGATCACCTGCTAGGCAGAGTCGTAGACCACCTACATCCTCATCTCCTTCGTCTATTTATAAGCTCAAAAAATACCAATATTTATGATAAACAATTAATCTATTTCATTAAAATAATAATTACAAAATTTAAAATCTGCATTAATTCACTTCCTTCTACGTTCCAACTGTTGGCACCATAATATTCTGCTTTCTTCATTACAAATTAAAAAAATGAGAAATATTTTTTTTTTCAAATATTACAGGAGATAAAATTCTTTATATTTATTTGTTTGATTGTTACAAGTTAAATACCCTTAAATTACTTTTCAAACCAACTTTATATTTTTATGTACATGTTTATGTATAAACAACTAATTTTAAAAAATTGAAATCAACATTAATTTCTTTGTCGCTTATTTCTATTAGTTTTCTGGCTTAAGTCTTATGGCCTTCCAATTTCCTTATTTAAAATAAAATAAACTTAAAATATTTCCATATTCTTACATTTTAATCTTTCATATTCGNTTCCGACTTTTGGCATCTGGTCTCATAACATTCTGTTTTCTTCATTTCAAATTAAAAAGATAAGAAATAATTCTTTTCCAAATATTACAGGAGATAAAATTCTTTATATTTATTTCTTTGATTATTACAAGTTAAATTCGCTTAAATTATTTTTCACACCAACTTTATATTTTAATGTATATCTATATGNTTCCGACTTTTGGCATCTGGTCTCATAACATTCTGTTTTCTTCATTTCAAATTAAAAAGATAAGAAATAATTTTTTTTCAAAAATTACAGGAGATAAAATTCTTTATATTTATTTCTTTGATTATTACAAGTTAAATTCACTTAAATTATTTTTCACACCAACTTTATATTTTAATGTATATCTATATATATAAACAACTAATTTAAAAAAATTGAAATCAACATTAATTTCTTTGTCGCTTCTTTCTATTAGTTTTCTGGTTTCAGTCTTATGACCTTCCAATTTCCTTATTTCAAATAAAATAAACTTAAAATATTTCCATATTCTTACATTTTAATCATTTATATTCGCTAAATAAAATAAACTTAAGAGCCCAACATTGCTCAATTCCAACATCGTTCAAACACTCAAATGTTCATTAAACACAAGAAGGAAGCCCTCCGGACCGTCCAATCAAAGTTGTTTATACACATGCATTTATTGCATCCTGAACATTATAAATAGAGCCGACACTTCTCATGAGAGGGGGTTGCAGCTCTAGAGAGAACTTAAAGATTTGATAATTAGTTGAAGTCCAATGTCACTCTTATCGTCGTTGATCCTGCAGACCGATGTTGTTCACCGCCATCCTCTGTTGATTACCGTCTACCACTGCCGACCGCTGCCGACAATCACCGACCGTCGTCAAGCACTACTATCTCCGTCAACCACCATCGACCGTAGTCGACCGCTAATCATGGTCGATCACCACTAATTACCGTCGACCATCACCGACCGGAAGCTGTCAGTCGACGTTGTAACTTGAAAAAACTATCAAATTTTTTTTTCATCTGTGGGATAAGGAATCTCTGTAATAAGCAACTTATAGTGGATTTTTTTTAGCTGTCAGTCGACGTTGTAACTTGAAAAAACTATCAATTTTTTTTTTCATCTGTGGGACAAGGAATCTCTGTAATAATCAACTTATAGTGGATTTTTATATTTGAGTCAGACCTTGTGTTTTTTTTTCTCTACGGATTTTTCATGTAAAAAAATCTAATGTCCTTACTGTTGTTTTTTTTTTACCTGAGTGTGTATTAAATTCTTGTGTAATGCTAAGACGATAATCCATTACTTTACCGTCTCAAATTTCAAGCTCGCATCAAACAGTAAAATATTTTGTCCATTTTCTTCCGTTCTTATAAAACCATTTTTCTATTTATAGAGGAGATATTGTAATATGAGACATTACATTTTTATTCTTTCTTAAAATGGGCCGTAATAGGATATTTTAGGTTTTCTTTTATATATTTTAGTTATTGCTTTGTTACTCTATGACCCAACCGATTGGGCTAGCTTAACATTCACTAGTTAAGATATGTTACATTGTATTGGTTGGGTCGGCGCAACTGGTCAATTGAATTCAATTGATATCAAGTCGACCGTACTAACTCGGTCGGGTAGACTTTACCGATTTGTTGGTTTATCTTGGTTGTTAACCCTCAACTCCTAGATAAGAACCTGTTGGCAAAACGAAATTAAGCTGATCAGCTCGAACTTGGATTGTTCTTTTTATTATTCTCCTTGCTCGGCGGCCTTTTATAATTGCCTCAGATGAATGTATTCAATCGGATAAGTGGAGCTTCTCATCCTTCTGTTTGTGGGGCCTCCATTGACGTACTTCTTTCATTCTAGACCGTTGGATCTCCCCGAGNCGAGCCGAACACGAGCCAAGCCTGAGCTCGCTCAAGCTCGGCTCGTTTACAGCCCTATCGGCAGATAGATTTTACAGATTTGCTGGTTTATCTGGGTTGTTAACCCTCAACTCGTAGATAAGAACCTGTTGGCAGAATGAAATTAAGCTGATCAGCTCGAGCTAGGATTGTTTTTTTTATTATTCTTCTTGCTCGGCGGCCTTGGCGGCCTTTTATAATTGCGTCAGATGAATGTATTCAATCGGATAAGTGGAGCTTCTTATCCTTCTGTCTGTGGGTCCTCCTTTGATGCACTTCTTTCATTCCAGACCGTTGGATCTCCCCGAAATTCTTGCCGACACATTCTTTTGTAAAATGAATTTGATACGTGCATGTTGCTATTTAGCATCAATCATTTAAGGGAAAAAATAAAGGCAAAAATTGCTTAAATCTATCTTAAAGCTAACTAATTTTATATTGCAAGATAAAGCTAAATGATGTCATAAAAATATATATTTTATACAGTATGAATTTTAATTATCTTTGGATAAGAAGATTTATTAGACTTTTCAAAAAAATCCAAGTTTTTAGATCAGCAAATTTCTAATTAAACTAATTATATTGACGACATTAATCTAATGATATCATATGCGCTTTTATTCAAGTCTAATGAGCTCAAATCAAACACTTAAATTATGATCTAAATTTATAGAATGCTAATTAAAAATTTAATGATCTTAGCAGTTGACATGTTTGTATTTGAATTGAACAACTTGATTAGAGAACCAAACAACTTGACATTACTTAATTATGTGTTCATTGAAAGTTCAAATAATGAATGTCCCCGTTTTAAATTCAAGATCGTTTAGGGCTCCGATAATAACTAAGCTTGTAATCAGACCAATTGTCTAGGTAAAGCGAGCCCATTGAGGCAAAATTGGTTGCTTCGAGTCTCATCAAACCCAGATGAAACCGTTTAAGCGTAGTTGAAGTCTTTGGATCGATAATTGAGTGATCAAATGCATTTTAAATTGAGCTGAATATCACTTGATTCTCACATCGTTAGGGCACTCAAATGCTCATAGAACACCTTTCAAACAAAACGATCGCTATGAGTCGTCAGATGGAGTGGTACGAATTCATGTAGTATTTACAGAAAATCACTCACAAAATCTATAAATAAACTCTACCCTTCATGAAAGGGGATGGATGATCTAGAATTAAAGGAGGGTAAAGGGATATCCAAGCTCGAGCTGTCATCACCATTGAGATCCACAATCGTTGGGACCATCATTATTGAACACCGTTGAATGACAGACAACACCAACATATCACTTTTGCTTGACCGCCGCACTTGAAACATTGCCACCGTTGGATCACTATCATCGCTTCCTGGCCACCATAGATCGGTTGTCCATGTTCTTAGATCGCCTTTGCTTGGTCAATGTTGTCAAGCAGCGCCTCAGCTATTGGACCACCACCACTGCTTTCTAGTCACTACCAACCGACCACTGTTGCTGCTAGACTATCGTACGTCAACCTCCACTGTTAAGCCGTCGCCACCACTTCGCGTCCATCACCGACCGACTGTAGCCACTGTCGACTGACAACAACCACCGCCAGACGATTGCCGCCAGATCACCACGTTCGAGCCATCGTCTCTGTCTGATCACCGTCCCAGCTTCCAAAACACCATCAACCGCTCATTGCCATCGCCGTTGCTGACACCACTATCACCTGATCATCGCCATCATGATCACTGTAACTGTCGCAACACCACTATCCTGAGAACACCACCATTTCCATGACATATTACATCGCTCCCTTAGTGAAAGTCATGCCATTTGTATAATCTTTCTCCCGACCAATTTAGGGTCAACAAAGTTATGTAACTTACAATAATATAGTGAAATCATTTCAACCGAGTTTGATCATGTGATTCTTTTTTCCGGTTTTTTCACGTAAAGAATTTTCTCGTCAGCAAAGTTAGGTAACCAATTTAGGGTCAGCAAAGTTATGTAATGAATTCTCCGCCGTGAATTTACTAGCACTCAAAACTCCTAATCATAAGAGAGTATTGAATGATATACGCAATTAACATGTTCTGATCAAAATAATTCTCTTGAGTAGAAGTTGAGTTGGATGATGAGAGACAAATGATTGTAGTGATTAATATTGTTTCTTTCATAGGTTGGGAAGGAAAGTGAATGAACTAGAGTTAACAGATGATAGTTAGAACTTTTTAGGATAGATAGAAGGGGGAGTTAGATGAAAATACCAAAATTGATCAATTAGTTCTCCAATAAGTGGTTAAAGCTATGAATCTCTTTGTAATAAAATGATTGCATGTCTGTGTTAGATATCCATGATGTTCAGAATTATGATCTTTTTACAAATCTTTAAGAGAGATTTTTTGGTTTTTTTTATTATAGGAAGATTTACATACATACTTCTCAATTTTCATGTATTTAGCTATCTAGCACCTAAATTTTAATTTTTATGGTGGTGTTGGTCTGATGGTGGCAGCTGTGACAGTCGGCCAAAGGTGTCCTGGTGTCAGTGACTGAGTGCTGATCTTCTAACGATGGTAGCAGTGGCCACCCAATGGCGGTCCAAAGGTAACAACCGAATGAGGTTAGTAGTGGCGGTCAATGACTCGTTGACTATAGCAGTGGTAGGGTATTGGTGGCCCGATGACGGTGGTTCGGTAGCTATTGTATTTGGGAATCCTCAAGGGTTTAGAGCTCCCTTTAGCCTTTTCATCTATGTCTTACCCCCATCATGAGGAGAGTTGGGATCTATCTATAAATTATGTAAAAAAGATCCTTCATAAGTACTGTATCAATCCAGATCACTTCAAGGACGATCGATCTTTTGAACAAATGATATTTTATTAGTATTTAGGTGTCTTAATGATGCTAGAATCAATTAATCTTCAGCTCGTTGCATTCGTTTCTTTGAGATGCACGATTTGACTTTAAACTTGTTAGATTTGAAAATTATTTGTTCTCCAAAATATAACTCAAAATTTATATTATACTTTAAGTGCATGATCTTGTCTTACTTATACTCAGAGTGGATCATGTTTGATGTCATCTGATTCGTGCTTCATTTGAATTAGAGTCTAAGTATATAAATATTTAAATTTTTGGTATTGAGCATGTATCGAGATTTGTGCTTGATTAAAATTATGTTTTTGAAATATATCAATAATTTATAGTTGTTTCTTTTTGTTTTAATCTGAATGGTACTTTTTTGATATATAATATAAATTTCTGTGCATTATAATAGAGGAGCCCATTAATATCTTCACTTAAACTTCAGAACAAAATATCACGCTTAATAGTGTCTGATTGGCGCCCATTGGCCCACTTTACATTACTCAACGACAAAACGACACTTTAAGTTGTAAAGCGTGAACTGGGCTAAGCCTATTAACGGCCTGTAATTAAATGCGGCCCAATCCCTATAGTACACCGATCATTCGAGGCAAGTCCGTACAATGTTTTTTATGCGATTGCCTTTCATGGTTTATTATAAGAAAAATATTGAGTCAGAAATACAGACCCGCGGACACCAATAATGCAATTTATAAAGTAGTGTGATCCAATTTCATGAATTAAAAAAAAAAGGAAAAAATTATTTTATGCAACCCATCCCAAAGATTGTCTGTTGCATCAAATAAAAACTACTACAATATCAACAATAATATTCATGATATTTTGGTGGCATTGTGATTATATTCCAGTGATATTCTGGGCATATTCAAATGTTATTTGTGTGATATTTTTATGACATTCTGGTGGTATTATTTTGGTTCATGGTGATATTGTGGTGGAATTCTACTGATATTCTCGTGATGTTCTGATGATATTATGAAGATATTGTGATTGTATTTTGATGGTATTGTCATGATATATTTGTGGTATTATTATGGTGTACTAGAATACTATCAAAGTATCACCAGAATACTATCAAAATACATCCAAAATACCATCAAAGTACCACCAAAATAACATTAAAATACACAACAATACCATGATAATCATAACACTACTATAATACTACTAAAATATCACCATAATACAACCAGAATTTCATCACAATACCACCAGATTACCACTAGAATATTATTTGAATAGCAAAATAATACCATCAGAATATTACAAGAATACTATCAGAATATCACCAATGTACCACAACAATGTCACCTTATACCATCATAATATCACTAAAATTGTTGTCGTTATTATGATAGTTTTTTTTTTCAATACAATAGGTAGTCTTTAGGCCAGGTCGCATCAAAAAAAAAATTTCATATTTCTTTAATATGTAAAATCTGGTCCCATCACTTTACAAATGACGTTGAATTATTGGAGTCTGCAGGTACATGCTCCACACACAATATTTTCTCCTATTATAGACCTACAATATAAAATTTATAATATTCCTACTTACCGATAAACTTGCAAAAATTCTTAAAAATTAATATTTGTTCATTAAAAATAAAATATATAAAAAAGCCATTGCCAAATAAAAGTTTAGCTCTATGAAATGCGTACATATCAATATCTCACCTAAAATTTAGCCAGATTTGCATGCATACCAATTAATTCCTCTGTATTTACATATCTAGCACCTAAAGTTCAATTCTTGCGTAAATATCAACTTACCTGCACAAGAAAAGGTGTACAAGTGAAGCTATTTTTTTATTGATATATGAAATATTAGGATGTAAAAATGTAAAACTAAAAATGTGTTCAATTTGCAAATACACAGGAATTGAGTGCTTTGTATGTAAATGTCCCTACTCCAATTAGTACCAACAGCCAAATGTTCCTTTTTGTCTCATGCAACTGCCTTTGAGATTCCTCGGCACTAAGCTTTTTGATGCTAAGGTTGTTTGCATGATCATGATAGATATTGTCTATTTGAATTGCATTTTCTGGGTCACTGCTTCGCCGGTATACCCTCCTTTCGGGCCCCTGCCGCTACGGCATGCCTACCTTCGGGTCATTGCCTTACCGGCATACTTTTTATCACTACTTATATGTTTTGATTCGCGTGCATTAGCATTTGCATTTGCATGTTTGCATGGATAGTGAGCCAGACTCGTTAGGAGAGTGACTCCCGTGTTGGTCGCGATGCCTTAAAATTAGTTATAGGTGGTTGTTTAGTGCGTCTAGGGTGTTAGAAGGCTCCCCGACCCAGACGGGGTGTAAGTCCTTTTGTTTGGAGTGCGCCTAGGGTGTTAGAAGGCTCCCCGACCCAGACGGGGTGTAAGTCCTTTTGTTTGGAGCTTTTCCAGCTTTGTAGCTGAACCTCCACTTCTCTTTCTTTCTTGAGGCATCCCTGCTATTTTACCTCTTGGAGCTCCAGCTTGTAGTCATAGGATAAAGTTTCCTTCCTTTGACCTTAGGGCTACCGAGGTTCCCGTGTTCATTTTTCTCTTTTTTTATTTTAAAAAAAGGAGTCGCCAGCTTGTCGATCGTCGTATACTTCCCCCATTCAAATAAATCTCCCTCCCGAACCGGAATAACCTTCTGTTTTGATTCGCTTGCATTAGCATTTGCATTTGCATGTTTGCATGGATAGTGAGCCAGACTCGTTAGGCCCCGTACCTTCATAGTTGGAGACTTGGTGCTAGTGTTACGACGTCCGATTATATCTCATCGTCGAAGCCACGGGAAATTTGAGCCCACATGGGAGGGACCGTTCGTGATCGAGAAGGTCTACGAGGGAGGAGCCTACTTGCTTATTGATTCCGATGGATCTCACCCCATGCCCCCTATCAACGGGCGATATTTAAGGAGATACTATACTTAGATGCATCCTTTATTTGATGCACTTTACTCATAAATTGATTATTCAAAGCTTACTCATAAATTGATTATCCAAACAAAAGGACTTACACCCAAAANCGGGTTCTCCTAATTATGAAACCATTCCTCTTTCAAGACGAGATAATAAGTTATTCAAACTCCCAAATATTGCACCTATGAAGGGGTGACCAATCCATACGACCACGTTGACCGCTATCAAACCATCATGCACATTCATTGTGTTCTTGGCAGCTCTCAAGGGTCAAGCTCACACATGGTTCTACTCTCTCCCGGGAGCTCCATCAACACCTTTAATGAACTTATCAAATTATTCGTAGAACAATTCATAGTAAATAGAATGATCATCAAAGATTCATTTCATATATAAGGCGTTCGCCAAAATGAGGGCCTCAATGAATACTTCTGTAGGTTCTCCACTTAAGTCCGCCAGATTCCTGGAGTGGATCTGGAGTTATTGAGAGGAGCCTTTTTGGGAGGGCTTCGCCCATGGCCTTTCTATTTGTTGCTTATGCGAGAGACTAGCACTCTTATGCTGATGTCATTTATTGCGTCGAAGCTCAAATCTCTTTAGACGATATAATCATTGCACATGAGGAACAATTTGAGCGATTGGAGGGGCAAGCGCAAGAATAACGTCAGAGATACCGATCAAATCTCACAACGAAAAAAGTTTTGACCACGAGAATCGTGAGCCACAATCAGAAAAAGAATATATGTGACTCAACATGTCACGTGTCAACATCCTAATGACCATAAAGGATGAAGAGATTGCTGAGTGGCCAATGCCGTTAATAATTCCAGATGGTGGAGGCTCATCTCAATATTGTCATTTTTCTCGTGCAAAAAGACATTTAACAAAAAAATGTTTCAACTAAAGGAATAAATTGAACGTTTGATACGCTAAGGTCACCTAGGTTGCTACTTACATGAACAAAGTGAGGGGAACAAGAAGAGAATCGTCAGAGTTATTGAATGAGATGTACAACTTCAAATTATCTTACTCTGAAATTTTCTTATTTTCTCATAAAAGTTTTTTGTGTAAAAAGTCCCTTTGAGGACAAACGGTAGAAAAAGACATCATTTATGTTTCTTGAAGTCAAGCCTAAGAGGTAAGACTCAATGAAAAGATAAAATACTTCTAGAAGTCGAGCTAAAAAGGCAAAGTTTGATGAGAATCTATCATGCCCCTAAAAGACAAGCCCAAGAGACAAATCTCGATGGAAAGCTAGTAGTGGACATGATCCTAACTAAAAAGACTCCACGAGAGAAGTGGTTTATAAGGTCTCCACTCAAAGACCTAAAATGGCTACAAGTTTTAGAAAACACAGATACATCAAACACCTCAGAAGACCATAAGCCTAAAAAAACACATGGACATTAAAGATCTCAGAAAGCTATAGTCTTAGAAGGCACACGTACATAGAAAAATCTCATAAGGTTACGAGCCTCAGAAGATACCAACTAATTTTAAGCTCCTATAAGACAAAAGCCTTAGAGGGCACTCCCTTGGAAGCACGAGCATTAAAAGATATACAATTCTTCGCTTTATAGTGTGTGTGTGCTACCTTTAATTACAAAATTCGTATGATTGAGAAACCACATCAACCTCGGTATCAACGACATATACATACAATGAAATATATTATCATATATAAATGTCATATCGGATGATTAAAAATGCTATAAAGACTAACAAGAATGGATACAAAAGCTATACAAGATATCACCACTATAGAAGCATGGAATTCTCCCCCTCAAAGCGTGACAGAAAAATCTAGCATTTCTTCATCTCCATCGAAATGAGCAACATCAATAAGCAAGAAGATTTTGTTGCTCGCCTACTATGCAGGACATACGACTTTCTTCTTGGCTGCAATGCGAAAAAAGATCATGTTGCTTGTCTGCCACGCAGAACGTAGATGACTTCTCTTAGTCGCAACACAAAAGAAGATCACGTTGCTCGCCTACTACGCAAGACGTGAATGACTTTTCTCTTGGCCGCAACGTGAAAAAAAATCACTTTGCTCGCCTGCTACGCAGTACAAGAATGACTTTCCTCTTGGTCGCAAGGCGAAAAAAGAATTAATTGCTCATCTGCTACGCAAAAAGATGACAATTTTCTTCTTTAGGGAAATCCCGGGTCACCTGCTAGGCAGAGTTAGGGACCACCTACATTCTCATCTTCTCTGTCTATTTATAAGCTCAAAAAATACTAATATTTATGACACAATTAATCTATTTCATTAAAATAATAATTACAAATTTTAAAATCTGCATTAATTCACTTCATTCTACCTTCCGACTTTTGGCATCTGGTCTCATAACATTCTGTTTTCTTCATTTCAAATTAAAAAGATAAGAAATAATTCTTTTCCAAATATTACAGGAGATAAAATTCTTTATATTTATTTCTTTGATTATTACAAGTTAAATTCGCTTAAATTATTTTTCACACCAACTTTATATTTTAATGTATATCTATATGTATAAACAACTAATTTAAAAAAATTGAAATCAACATTAATTTCTTTGTCGCTTCTTTCTATTAGTTTTCTGGTTTCAGTCTTATGACCTTCCAATTTCCTTATTTCAAATAAAATAAACTTAAAATATTTCCATATTCTTACATTTTAATCATTTATATTCGCTAAATAAAATAAACTTAAGAGCCCAACATTGCTCAATTCCAACATCGTTCAAACACTCAAATGTTCATTAAACACAAGAAGGAAGCCCTCCGGACCGTCCAATCAAAGTTGTTTATACACATGCATTTATTGCATCCTGAACATTATAAATAGAGCCGACACTTCTCATGAGAGGGGGTTGCAGCTCTAGAGAGAACTTAAAGATTTGATAATTAGTTGAAGTCCAATGTCACTCTTATCGTCGTTGATCCTGCAGACCGATGTTGTTCACCGCCATCCTCTGTTGATTACCGTCTACCACTGCCGACCGCTGCCGACAATCACCGACCGTCGTCAAGCACTACTATCTCCGTCAACCACCATCGACCGTAGTCGACCGCTAATCATGGTCGATCACCACTAATTACCGTCGACCATCACCGACCGGAAGCTGTCAGTCGACGTTGTAACTTGAAAAAACTATCAAATTTTTTTTTCATCTGTGGGATAAGGAATCTCTGTAATAAGCAACTTATAGTGGATTTTTTTTAGCTGTCAGTCGACGTTGTAACTTGAAAAAACTATCAATTTTTTTTTTCATCTGTGGGACAAGGAATCTCTGTAATAATCAACTTATAGTGGATTTTTATATTTGAGTCAGACCTTGTGTTTTTTTTTCTCTACGGATTTTTCATGTAAAAAAATCTAATGTCCTTACTGTTGTTTTTTTTTTACCTGAGTGTGTATTAAATTCTTGTGTAATGCTAAGACGATAATCCATTACTTTACCGTCTCAAATTTCAAGCTCGCATCAAACAGTAAAATATTTTGTCCATTTTCTTCCGTTCTTATAAAACCATTTTTCTATTTATAGAGGAGATATTGTAATATGAGACATTACATTTTTATTCTTTCTTAAAATGGGCCGTAATAGGATATTTTAGGTTTTCTTTTATATATTTTAGTTATTGCTTTGTTACTCTATGACCCAACCGATTGGGCTAGCTTAACATTCACTAGTTAAGATATGTTACATTGTATTGGTTGGGTCGGCGCAACTGGTCAATTGAATTCAATTGATATCAAGTCGACCGTACTAACTCGGTCGGGTAGACTTTACCGATTTGTTGGTTTATCTTGGTTGTTAACCCTCAACTCCTAGATAAGAACCTGTTGGCAAAACGAAATTAAGCTGATCAGCTCGAACTTGGATTGTTCTTTTTATTATTCTCCTTGCTCGGCGGCCTTTTATAATTGCCTCAGATGAATGTATTCAATCGGATAAGTGGAGCTTCTCATCCTTCTGTTTGTGGGGCCTCCATTGACGTACTTCTTTCATTCTAGACCGTTGGATCTCCCCGAGATTCTTGCCGACACATTCTTTTGTAAAATGAATTTGATACGTGCATGTTGCTATTTAGCATCAATCATTCAAGGGAAAAAATAAAGGCAAAAATTGCTTAAATCTATCTTAAAGCTAACTAATTTTATATTGCAAGATAAAGCTAAATGATGTCATAAAAATATATATTTTTATACAGTATGAATTTTAATTTGCTTTGGATAAGAAGATCTATTAGACATTAAAAAAAATCCAAGTTCTTATTTCAGCAAATTTCTAATTAAACTAATTATATTGACGACACTAATCTCATGATCTCCTATGCGCTTTAATTCAAGCCTAATGAGCTCTTATCAAACACTTAAATTATGATTTAAATTTATAGAATACTAATTAAAAATTAAATGATCTTTGCAGTTGACATGTTTGTATTTGAATTGAACAACTTGATCAGAGAACCAAACAACTTGACATTACTTAATCATGTGTTCATTGAAAAGTTATGATTAAAAAAAAATAACAAGGGTTATTTGATGGAATTTTGAGATTTTAGTTAAATTTTGACAAGCCCTCAAAATATTATTTTAATTAAGCATAGATCTTAGACAATTTCAAATAATGAATGTCCCAGTTTTAAATTCAAGATCGTTTAGGGCTCTGATAATAGCAAAGCTTATAATCAGACCAATTGTCTGGGTAAAGCGAGCTCATTGATGCAAAATTGGTTGCTCCGAGTCTCATCAAACCCAGATCAAATCGTTTAAGCGTAATTGAAGTCTTTGGATCGATAATTGAGTGATCAAATGCATTTTAAATTTGACAAGTCTATAGTCCAATCAAGCGCCTCTGTTGAGTCCATTGAGTTGAATGTCACTCGATTCTCATATCATTAGGGAACTCAAATGCTCATAGAACACCTTTCGAACAAATGATCGCTATGAGTCGTCAGATGGAGTGGTACGAATTCATGTAGTATTTACAGAAAATCACTCACAAAATCTATAAATAAACTCCACCCTTCATGAAAGAGGATGGATGATCTAGACTTGAAGGAGGGTAAAGGGATATCCAAGCTCGAGCTATCATCACCATTGAGATCCACAATCGTCAGACCATCATTATTGAACACCGTTGAATGACAGACAACACCACCATATCACTTTTGCTTGACCGACGCACTGCCATTGGATCACTATCATCGCTTCCTGGCCACCATAGATCGGTTGTCTGTGTTCTTAGATCGTGGTTGCTTGGTCGACATTGTCAAGCAGCGCCTCATCTATTGGACCACCCCCACTGCTTTCTAGTCACTACCAATCGACCACTATTGCCGCTAGAGTATCGTAGCTCGACCTCCACTGTTAAGCCGTCGCCACCACTTCGCGTCCATCACTGACCGACTGTAGCCACTGTCGACTGACAACAGCCACCGCCAGACGATCGCAGCCAGATCACCGCGCTCGAGCCACTGCCTCTGTCTGATTTCCTTCACTACTTCCACAACACCATCAACTGCTCATCGCCATTGCCGTTGCTGACACCACTATCGCCTGATCATCGTCATCATGATCAATGTAACTGTCACAAGACCACTATCCTGAGAACAACACCATTTCCATGACATATTACATCGCTCCCTTAGTGAAAGTCATGCCATTTGTATAATCTTTCTTACGACCAATTTAGGGTCAGCAAGGTTAGGTAACTTACAATAATATAGTGAAATCATTTCAACTGAGCTGGATCATGTGAATTTTTTTTCAGATTTTTTCAAGCAAAGAATTTTGTAATAAAATGAAATTTTTAGGATAAATAAAAGGGAGAGTTAGATGAAAATACCAAAATTGATCAAGTATTTCTCCAATAAGTGGTTAAAGCTATGAATCTCTTTGTAATAAAATGATTGCATGTCTGTGTTAGATATCCATTATGTTCAGAATTATGATCTTTTTACAAATCTTAAAGAGATATTTTTTGGCTTATTTTATTATAGGAAGATTTACATACATACTACTCAATTTTCATGTAATTAGTTATCTAGCCCCTAAATTTTAATTTTTATGGTGGTGTTGGTTTGATGGTGGCAGTTGTGACAGTCGGCCAAAGGTGTTCTGGTGTAAGTGGCTGATCGTTGATGGTCTAACGATGGTAGCAGTGGCCACCCAATGGCGGTCCAAAGGTAACAACCGAATGAGGTTAGTAGTGGCGGTCAATGACTCGTTGACTATAGCAGTGGTCGGGTATTGGTGGCCCGATGACAGTGGTTCGGTAGCTATTGTATTCGGCAATCCTCAATAACTTAGAGCTCCCTTTCGCCTTTTCATCTAGGTCTAACCCCCCATCATGAGGAGAGTTGGGATCTTTCTATAAATTTTGTAAAAAGGATCATTCATAAGTACTGTATCAATCCAGATCACTTCAAGGACGATCAAACCTTTTGAACAAATGATATTTTATTAATATTTAGGTGTCTTAATGATGCTAGAATTAATTGATCTTCAGCTCATTGCATTCGTTTCTTTGATATGCACGATTTGACTTTAAACTTGTTAGATTTGAAAATTATTTGTTCTCCAAAATATAACTCACAATTTATATTATACTTTAAGTGCATGATCTTGTCTCACTTATACTCGAGTGGATCATGTTTGATGTCATTTGATTCGTCTTACCAAGATACTTCATTTGAATTAGAGCGTAAGTATATCAATAATTTATAGATGTTTTTTTTTTTTTTTGTTTTATTCTGATTTGTACTTTTTTTAATATATAATATAAACTTCTGTGCATATAAAAGATGAGCCCATTAATATCTTCACCTAAACTTCAGAACAAAATATTCCCTTTAATAGTAAGTGATTGGTGCCCATAGGCCTACTTTAAATTAGTCCAACGACAAAATGACACTTTTTAAGTTGTAAAGCGTGAACTGGGCTAAGCCTATTAACGGCCTGTAATTAAATGCGGCCCAATCCCTATAGTAAAACAGTTCCGGACTGCTCATACGAAGCAAGTCCGTACAATGTTTTTTATGCGATTGCCTTTCATGGTTTATTATAAGAAAAAATATTGAGTCAGAAATACAGACCCGCGGACCCCAATAATGCAATTTATAAAGTAGAGTGATCCAATTTCATGAATTAAAAAAAAAAAGAAAAAAATTTATTTTATGCAGCAGGTCACAATCTTTGCATCAAACAAAAACTATCATAAAATCAATAATAATATGCATGATATTTTGGTGGTATTGTGATGATATTTTGGAGATATTATGGTCGTATTCAAAATGTTATTTGTGTGGTATTCTTATGATATTTTGGAGATATTCTTTTAGTATCATGATGATATTGTGGCAGTATTCTATTGATATTATCGTGATATTCTTGTGGTATTATGGAGATATTGTGATTGTATTTTTGGTAGGATTATCATGATATATTTGTGGTATTATTATGGTGTATTAGAATATTATCAAAATATTAGCAGAATACTATCAAACTACATCCAAAATACCGTCAAAGTACCGCCAAAATAATATTAGAATACCATGACAATATCATCATAACACCACTATAATACTACTAAAATATCACCATAATATAACCAAAATTTCATCACAATACCACCAGATTTTCACTAGAATATTATCGGAACAGCACAATAATATCATCAAAATATTACAAGAATACTATCAGAATCTCATGCAACTGCCTTTGAGATTCCTCGGCACTCTAAGCTTTTTGATCTGATTGCCTGAGACATCTCTTTTCAACCGAAGAACAATCAAATCTCATTTCGTTCCATTTTTAGTCAAATAGTTCAGAATATTCCATTAAGAATGCCTCAAGGGGTTGAGGGGATACGTATTTGTTGTTCAGGTCGATCAGGAGGTGCGGAAATAGCTAGAACTGAATGCGGAAAGTATGGAAAAACATCTCATAATGTATTTCACCAGAAAATAGATTATGCTCCTGCGGAAGCATCTACTCGTTACGGAATTTCAGGTGTCAAAGTGCGGATCTCGTACGGTAAAAAGGTTTTGCTTTATTTATATTTTGATACGAGCTAATTCGATTAATTACAAAATATAAATAATAAATTATAGTTTAGACCTAGTCTCCAACTAAAGTAGATTTTATTTCAAAAGTCTATTTTGTGTTCTTGTTTTTTCATATAAATTTGAAATGGCACATAACAAACATAATTTTGGTCCATAGGCAAGAATTACCTGAGCGTGAACTCGTAGTGAGGGGTCAAATAAGCCAAGAGATGTGACCCGACTAAATGGTTAGAGGATATAAGGGGAAATATGATGCAATCATGGTATAATGCGTCGGGTGTAACATTATTTAGATGTCACACTAAAACATGACAATGGAGAGTTAGTCAGAACTAGAGATTTAAATGTAAATATCACCTAAGGAAAAAAAAAACCAATATAAAAGTTAAGAAGAAATTTGATCTATAAATTAGGCTTCTACTAGAGGATACATCATGAGTCATACTCCGTCTTATATTGATTCAATATATTTATAGTCTAACTAAGTTTGATAGCCATCCTATGAGCATTTCTTGTGACTTTATGGACATTTAAAAATTTGAAGTTTATTAACATTTATAAGTGATGGTCTTGGTTTCTAGAAATTTATTGTTAGATTTGAATTTAGGGGTGTAAACGAGTCGAGTTGAGCTCCAGCCACCCTCGGCTTGAGCTGGATCTTGATAAACTTTATCAATGTCAAGCTCGAGCTTGACCTTAAGTTTACGAGTTCGAGCCAACTTCTTTGTTAGAAAAGAAAGAAAATAATATTAATCTTTGTTAGTGTTACAATAAAATAACAAATAAAATAAGCAACTAAGAGAGAAATAATAATAAATTACTAAATATAAAATATAAAATATTTTTTTAATATATATTGAGTTTACTTTATATTAATTTTTCTCTTAAGCAAGCCAGTACATGACCCAACGAGTCAAGTCGAGGCTAGCTTAAGCTCGGCTTGTTAGCTCATCAAGCTCAGCTTATGAGCCACTTATCAACCCTAACTCGTGCTAGCTCATGCTCTGTTTGACTCACTTACACCCCGAGCTTTTGATCGTGGTTTCGATCCTATTATTAATAAAAATAGTAATATTAAGGGAGAGAAAAATTCTATCATCTAAAGTATTGTTTTTTCAATGACACCCTGAGGGTGTTTGGCTATCCACCTACCCCAGGCCACAGCTGTTTTGTAAGGTTGAGAGGCTGCTGAAGATAAACTTAAAATAAGGTTTACTTAAAAATAAATTTGTTGAAGGGTCAAATTACAAATTACCTCCATAACATTACAAAATTACTATCCTTGTAGATAAGCAACTTTAAATATTTGGAGAAGGGGGAATGTATAATTTTGGAAAATTGATTGTTTATAGGGATGGCAAAGCAAACAGGAATCAATATGGTATATATTGGTTAGGTTTAGATTGGCGGGCGGAATGATGGTCATGTTCGGGCTGGACTATTTTGACCCATTTAATATTTAGGTCGGATTCAGGTTAAACAGTTCTGGGCTGGGTCAGACCAGAACCCAACATGTGACTCCACCAAAACACTTGATCCCACTAAAATATTTTAGAAAGATTTACATAAATATCACACATTCTTATGTATTGACATTTATAACACCTAAATTTTTATATTTACATTTATCCACTTTAGTGCCATAAATTTATACCTGAAAATGTGTATTCCACTTTTTCTTTTAAAAAAGCTAAATTAATATTTTTTATGCGATATTAAATATTTGAGAATTATACGTGCAACTTTAAAAATTTAGGCGTCGAATTGTATGCTTCATAAGTGAATGCCCAAATCTTCTTAGACCACTTTTTTTTTTTCATATTTCTACATTAAATAAAAATATGTTTGACCTTTTAATGCTATTTGAATATTACTTAAACAGTGGGTAGTGATAGACAAGTGGTGGTCGGTGGCAATGGAGTTCGCCAGCAATGGCTAATCACAATGTCTGGTGATGGTGTTGTTTGACGGCAGTGATCAACAATGGTGACCACTGGATGATTTTGGTTGAAAGTCAGACGCAATTGCTCGAGAATAATTTTTTTTTCTCCGAATGAGACAAGCCTGATATTATAAGTCTTCTTCGTCACATTATGGATTAACTTAATAAATTAGCTAATTAATGTAGTGAGTATTAAACAAGAAGCACCATCTTACATATCATGATAGCTAAAATCCAAATAATTCAAATTAAATCATTAATTTAGGATTGTGTGAGATGAACAAGTCTTGCATACAATTTAGATAACATAAATGAAGCCTTGCTTGAGCCACATATGGATCTATCTTGAGTATGCATTGGGCCAAGTATATTAGATATTGTGAGGCTTTTGTATAGCCTTTGATGTGTCACTCAAAAGTTGAGTTAGTCAAAGATGAACCTTGATGTAACATTTGAGTTCGAAATTCTATTACATTCAAGATCATCTTAACTCCAATTTCAATAAATTTACTATCAAAATAATCCCCTCATTAAGAGTTGTATTTAATTGCTGACAAAGATGATAGGAAGAACAATGAATCTGCTCACTTCAATACTCTTAAATTTAGGCACCATAATTTCAATCAAGGATGTCATTATTAGATAAATTAGACTCTTAAGGCCTACTTTTGGAAGATTAATGCATAAGATGGTACAAAAATTAAGCTCAAATCTGGGGCTCTAATTAAACAAGTGCACCGAATAAATAGCTCAAACTCTACTTGATTAATATATAATAATATTTCTTTATATTAGTAAATAGACAAGTTTGAGCATATATTTAGAATTGGGAGGTTAAATTAACTAATGTTGAACAAAGGCTTACTCGTTTATTAATAGNCTGGGGCTCTAATTAAACAAGTGCACCGAATAAATAGCTCAAACTCTACTTGATTAATATATAATAATATTTGTTTATATTAGTAAATAGACAAGTTTGAGCATTTATTTAGAATTGGGAGGTTAAATTAACTAATGTTGAACATAGGCTTACTCATTTATTAACATTCAAGAATAAGATCATTTGTTGTTCTACAAGTACCTTAGTATATGTTTTATATTTATATGATATATTATTTGATTTAATTTTGTTTAGCTTGAACTTATTTAATTATATATTTAATAGGAATATATAATAATTTAGGAAGATTTACGTACATTTCACTCAATTCTTATGCTTTTACTTATCTAACATCTAAATTTTAATTATTACATATACGTCACCTTATCTATGCACGAGAATGTGTATTTTACCTTTAAAATATTGACATAGTGATATTTTTTATGTGATATGAATGTTTTGGGTGGTATAATGTAAAAAAGTAATGTTTAGATGTTAGATTTGCAAATATGTAAGAATTGGGAGGTATGTATCTAAATGCCCCTATAATTTAATATCAATATGGTTATAAATTTAATGCAATTTTTATTTTCTCATTTTAATGAGCTATTTATTACTTATTTGATTGTAATAAAGCTTATTTATAACTTTATTTTGTTTAATTTGTATAAATTAGTTAGATGCTATATAAAACATTTATTTAACTGTTTATTTATCTAGATTTTAAAATGATTTATTATTAATGTTATATTAAAAATTAAATAATCATTCAAATTTCTTATTTCCTTGTTAGTTTTATATGAAAAGTTGAGTACAAATCAAAATTATAATTTTACATGAAAAGTTAGTTATTCAATTAAATTTTTAGCTTATTTTAGAGTCTCCTAAGTTTGATTCTGCATTAGAAATAAGACATGGACACGGGTTTCGATATGCTTGACGGGCAAAACCACATGGCAGGGACTAGGAGCAGCATGCTTGTGTCTCGTACCTTACTTTTAGGTCTCTTTGATCTATAGCATTAGGACCAAACGTGTATATGTGGTGTCTGGCAACATTTTCTTTGTTTTTCTAGGATATGTCGCCGGCCTAGCGACACTCAACTTTTATATTCTTTTGTACTTTGCTTGTTTTAGATTGTGTAGTGGGCTTGCTAGTTGCTCTTTTTTTTTTTTTACTTGTGCATTGTTTAGGCTCATTGAGAATATAATTCAGGCTCTGTAAGGACCTAAAAGTTATAAATTTTCTACAAAAACTTTATTAAATATTCAGATTAATTAAAATTCAGGTTTAAAATATCTCAATTTTTTTCAAAAATTGCTTTTACTTTCTTGCGTCACATTCGGACCAGATTTAAAATGAGGCACATTGCATGGTTATAACCCAAGTAAATCTAATCGGGCCTACATATTAAGACTTGTTAGTCCACTACATCATACTTATATGTTCATACGAGACGTTCATGTGCCTCTTAAACCCGCCTAGCCAAGCATAAGATTTCTACTTTGGTGGTTCTCTAGCGCATTTAGGGTGCAAGAGGTTTCTCTAACCCAAACGGGATATAAATCCTTTGTGAGAGCATCTCGGCCTTGTGGTCGTGCCTCTATTATCTTCCCACTTCAGCGGCTTCTGACATGTCCATTAACCTGCTATTTTTTTTTTCTGTTTAATGCTTATTTTTTATGATATTGCATTTTAATGGAAGGTATTTTCATATTTTTGATGCATATATAATAGGTAAAGCAATTGGAGCGAACTAGAGCGAAAACAGAATGAAGTGGAGGCAACTAGAGCATTAGTGCTGGCACTAAACTACTGCCTAGGCGCCACTCCATGGCGTCATGGCGTCAAATATGGAAGCTTTGGCTTCGGAGCCCTACCAAAATATCAAGAAGATGGCGCCAAGGTGCCACATACCGACGCCAATTGATTTTCCCAGCCGACCGAGCAAATGATGCCTAAGCACCACAATTTGGAGTCTATTGTCACTGACAAAAAGTCCCACATCGACTAGGTGTAGGGCTAAAAAATAGTATTTAAGTCCTGGGCTGTCCACCACCACTAAGAGCTCTTTTGGGAGGTGATAAGTGGTATCTGAGCAGATTACTACCTGTCAGGTGTGTGGACTCTCCATGGTCCAATGGGATTCTCGGTGGAACCAATCCGTGACAAGGGCATCACGTGATTGGGTGGAGGAGAATGTCATTGACAAAAAGTCCCAAATCGGCTAGGTGTAAGGCTGAAAAATAGTATTTAAGTCTGGGCTGCCCACCACCCCTAAGAGCTCTTTTGGGAGGTGACACTATGCTCCAAAACATGCTTCCTCAATTGTTTGAGCGAAGTAGGAGAAAGGTTAGAGCTAGGAGCAAGCTGAGAATATGCTTCCTCAATTGTCACGTGGGTGAGATTGCTAAATCTCTTGTTAATTTCATTCCCAGAGCCCTTATGTTTGGATGTTAGAGTATTAAGGGCTAGGATTTTTATGCTTAGAGAAAGTTGATAGATTAGGGGAGCCTTCCGTGGACTTTCCCCCTCGCAAATTTGAGTGATTTCCCTTCTATACTCCAGTTCCAAAATCCTACAAGACGAGGTTGTACTAATCTCTTCATTTGTTTCCTCGGCTTCATTTGGATAGATATTTGAAGCCAACCGACTTAGAGCACGTAGACATTCCTTTGATATTCATCCCCTCGATCATGGAGAGTTCTCGTTGCGAGAAACCCTCTATTTCATGTCAGACAAATAGAGGTGGGTGTCATGCATCGCACAATATGACGGTGACACGCCTCTCAACCAATTCGACTTTAGATTTAATTTGAGGTTAGCAAGATAGGTTCGACGTGTCATCGACTACAGTGGGTTGTGTGGCTTGCATGGTCATTTGTCTTATTTTTGTATAGTTGTATGTGTATAACCTCTTTTGCATCTTGGTGCTCTTGTAGTGATCTACCATGACTTATGTGGTTAGTTATTGTAGCTTCCCTCAATGACCTACTTCACTTTTTGTTGTCATTATAACCTTTCACTGCAGTCGTTGTGGTCAATTGACATGCTTTGCAATGAACCATTATGGTCTACGTTATCAGATACTACTATAGCTTTACACTATGACTTTCATGTTGTCATTACAGTCTTTCACTACAACCTGTGAGGCTAACTGACGCTCCTGTAGCGATCCAATAAATTCTATATGGCTATTTACTATTGTAGCTTCTCACTACAACCTACATAGCTAACTATTGTCATTACAATTTTTCACTATAGCCTCTGTGGCCAACTGGTACTCATATGGTTGATTACTATCATTATAACATTCAACTGTAGCTTCTTTGGTCAACTGATGCTCTTGCAAAAACATACTACGGCCTATGTGGTCATTTATTATTGTAGCTTCCTGCTACAGCCTACGTGATTAACTGTTGTCATTACACTCATTTACTACAACCTCTTTGGCCAACTGTAGCTCTTTTAGCAATCTGCTGCAGCTTATGTGGCTAGTTAGTACTATAGCTTCCCAATACAACTTATGTGACCAACTACTATCATTGCAGCCTCCCAATAAATGCTCCATGGTCGAATGTTATCATTGTAGCCCTTCACTGTAGTTTATGTGATCAACTGCTATCATTGCAACATCCCACGACGACCTCTATTGACCAACTGATATCATTACATCCTTTTAATATGGCCTATATGATCAACTACTATCATTATTGCCTTCCATTATGCCCTATGTCATTAATTGTTGTCATTGCAGTCTTCTACATTGGCCTATATGTTCAATTTTTGGCATGACAGTTTTTCATTACGATGACCTCTCTGGCCAACTGACGCTCTACAACTACCAATAAGGAGTTTTGTGACCAATTATAACCTATCTAACTACTATTACAACTTCTAACTATGACATCTATGACCAATTGAAGTTATCACAACCACTAACTCTAATCTTTTTGGCAAACTACTACTTTTATAACAATCAAATACAACATTTGTGGCCAATTATTGTTATTATCGCCAATAACTATATTTGCTATAGCTCAGTTACAGCTATTAAACATGAATAACTAGTATGCATCTATGATTATCAACATTATAATTCCATATTCTTGAATTTAGAACAAGTGTTGACGTGTGTACTTATAATCTTATAGTGGATTATTCTGAATAGGCTAGGCCTCGTAGTTTTTTTTCTTTTCATGATTTGTTCACGTAAAAAAATTATGGTGTCTTTTGCTGTTTTCATTTATCTCTATGTGTGTTGAATCTTTGTGCAATACTACATTATTAAATTATCACTCCATCGGTACAAATCTTCAAACTCGCAATAAGATGTAAAGATTTCAAGTCTCGGGCTCTAGAAGATAGGCCACATATTAAGCTATTTATTTAATAAAATAAATAAAATACGAAAGAAATATGGATTAAGTATAGACTCAAACTTGAGCTAGCAATTGAAGTTATCACACGAAAGAATCGATAATATCTTCTGCGGACAGCCGTCAACTAGCTCTCTATTATGGGTCAATCGGGTGTGGTGTTGTTGATCTCTTCGGACTCAAAATTTATGTCTCTTTCCTTAGTAGATAGATAAGTTTGCTTCAGGCCCAACTAACGAGTCTATCAGTGATCCGACTGTCGAGCTCATCTCAGACCCAACAACAATTTCACCATAATTTTTTTAAAAAAAATTAATTATTTTCAATCAATATAATATGTTATGGAATGGAACACATTTATTTATGATCTTTCATTTTTATTTTAGGGGTTATTTAGTTGGAAAGATATATGGTTACGAAAATTTGAAGAAATTATATGTTTGGTAAGAAAAAGTACGAGTACATTGTAAAACTTCAATAAATTTAAAGTTCACTTTTAGTTCATTTTGACTGAATTTAAAATTCGACAGCTTTGAACAAATTTGAATTACACTGTAAAATGGTATAGGCAAGTGTCGCCTCCGGTCGCCACACNTAAATATCTAGCACCTAAATTTTAATATATATATATATATATATATATATAGTCAAATCAAGTTTAGATCAAGTCATTAAACCACTCATGGAAGTTTTTCAGACATATTTAGAAGGTTAAACGAATGTTGATTCTATTAAGTATATAATTGAATCTGGCGTCTCGACAAGACAAATCTTACGAGCCCAAGATTGCTCAATTCCAACATTGTTCAGACACTCAAATGTTCATTAAACACCATAAGGAAGCCCTCCGGACCGTCTGATCAAAGTAGATTATATTCATGTATTTATTGCATTTTGAACATTATAAATAAAACCCACACCTCTCATGAGAGGGGGTTGCAGCTCTAGAGATAACTTAAAGATTTGATAATTAGCCCGCAGACCGATGTTGATCACCGTCATCCTCTGCTAATCACCGTCTACCACTGCCGACAATCACCGGCCGCCGTCGAGCACTACTATCTCCGTCAACCACCACCGACCGTCGTCGACCGCTAATCATGGTCGATCACCACTAATTACCGCGACCATCACCGACCGAAAGCTGTCAGTCGACGTCGTGACTTGAAAAACCTACCAATTTTTTCCCATATGTGGGACAAGAGATCTATGTAATTATCAACTTATAGTAGATTTTTATATTTGAGTCAGATCTCGTGTTTTTTTTTTCTCTACGGGTTTTTTGATGTAAAAACATTTGGTGTCCTTACTCTTATATTCTTTTACCTGAGTGTGTACTAAATTCTTATAATGTTAAGACGATAATCCATTATTTTACCGTCTCAGATTTGAAGCTCGCATCAAACAGTAAAACGTTTTGTCCATTTTCTCTTGTTCTTATAAAACCATTTTTCTATTTATAGAGGAGATATTGTAATATGTGATATTACATTTTTATTCTTTCTTTAAATGGGTCGTGAAAGGATATTTTAGGTTTTTTTTTTAATATATTTTAGTTATTGCTTTGTTACTCTATGACCGAACCGATTGGGTTAGCTTAAGATTGGCTAGTTAAGACATGTTACATTGTATTTGTTGGGTCGGCGCAACTGGTCGATTGAATTCAATTGATATCAAGTCGACCGAACTAACTCGGCANGTTGATAGGGGGCATGGGGTGAGATCCATCGGAATCAATAAGCAAGTAGGCTCCTCCCTCGTAGACCTTCTCAATCACGAACGGTCCCTCCCATGTGGGCTTAAATTTCCCGTGGCTTCGACGTTGAGATATAATCGAACGTCGTAACACTAGCACCAGGTCTCCAACTATGAAGGTACGGGGCCTAACGAGCTTGTCATGGGCTCTAGCCATACGGGCCCGGTATAGTTCAATGCTTTCTTGGGCTTGTAATCGTAGCCCCTCCAAGCTGTCAAGCTCTTCCAACCTAAGTCGGGTATTATCTTCGCTATTAACAAAGGTTTTGCTTTATTTATATTTTGATACGAGCTAATTCGATTAATTACAAAATATAAATAATAAATTATAGTTTAGACCCAGTCTCCAACTAAAGTAGACTTTATTCCAAAAGTCTACTTTGTGTTCTTGTTTTTTTCATATAAATTTGAAATAGCACATAACAAACATAATTTTGGTCACGAATTTCAAATTAAAACTAGATGATATTGCAAATTTTTAAGATGGATGTATTATCATAATTTGAAATTATAATAACATAGTGAATACGTATTCATGATAGCGTAATTTTGAAATAATACGTGTATGGCCAAAAATCGATCGTTTTGTGTTAGTATGGCTCAATCGACTTTTGGGCATCTCAGATCATTCCACAGGACCAAGATCAGCAAACAAACGAGTATAAACAGTTAATAATGAGGAGTCTGATATTCTTTAAAAACTAAATTAGAGAAGGTTTTATGAAATGAGTCCACCCATGTCACTTTGCCATTTTCAATTGCCCCATTAATAGGCAAGAATTACCTGAGCGTGGACTCGAAGTGGGGGGTCAAATAAGCCAAGAGATGTGACCCGACTAAATGGTTAGAGGATATAAGGGGATATATGATGCAATTGTGGTATAATGTGTCGGGTATAATATTATTTAGATGTCACACTAAAAGATGACAATGGAGAGATAGTCAAAACTAGATATCTAAATGTAAATATCACCCTATGAAAAAAGAAAAAACTATATAAAAGTTAAGAAGAAATTTGATCTCTAAATTAGACTTCTACTAGAGGATACATCATGAGTCATACCTCGTCTTATATTGATTCAATATATTTATAGTCTAACTAAGTTTGATAGCCATCCTATGAGCTTTTCTTGTGGGTTTATGGACATTTAAATATTTCAAGTTTATCAACCTTTATAAGTGATGGTCTTGGTATCTAAAAATTTATTGTTAGCCTTGAATTGGGGGTGTAAATGAGTCGAGTTGAGCTCCAGCCACCCTCGGCTTGAGCTGGAGCTTGATAAATTTTATCAATGTCAAGCTCGAGCTTGAGCTTAAGTTTACGAGTTCGACTTAATTGCTAGAAAATAGAGAAAATAATATTATTTTAAGTTAGTGTTACAATAAAATAACAAATAAAATGAGCAACTAAGCGAGAAATAATAATAAATTACTAAATATAAAATATAAAATATTTTCTTAACATATTTTGAGTTTACTTTATATTAATATTTTTCATAAGCAAGCCAGTACATGACCCAACGAGTCAAGTTGGGGCTAGCTTAAGCTCGGCTTGTTAGCTCATCAAGCTCAGCTTATGAGCCACTTATCAACCCTAACTCGTGCTAGCTCATGCTCTGTTTGACTCACTTACACCCTGAGCTTTTGGTCGTTGTTTCGATCCTATTATTAATAAAAATAGTAATATTAAGGGAGAGAAAAATTCTATCATTTAAAGCATTGTTTTTTCAATGACACCCTCTGAGGGTGTTTGGCTATCCATCTACCACCAGGCCACAGCTGTTTTTGCAAGGTTGAGAGGTTGCTGAAGATAAACTTATTTAAGGTTTACTTAAAAATAGATTTGTTCAACGGTCAAATTACAAATTACCTCCATAATATTACAAAATTACCATCCTTGTAGATAAGCAACTTTAAATATTTGGAGAAGGGGGAATGTATAATTTTGGAAAATTGATTGTTTATAGGGATGGCAAAGCAAACAGGAATTAATATGGTATATAATTGGTTAGGTTTAGATTGGCGGGTGGAATGAGGGTCATGTTCGGGCTCGACTATTTTGACCCGTTTAATATTTAGGTCGGGTTCAGGTTAAACAGTTCTGGGCTGGTGACTCCACTAAAACACTTGATCCCACTAAAATATTTTAGAAAGATTTACATAAATATCACACATTCTTATGTATTGACATTTATAACACCTAAATTTATATATTCACATGTATCTACTTTAGTGCCATAAATTTATACGTGAAAATGTGTATTCCACTTTTTCTTTAAAAAAAGATAAATTAATATTTTTTATGCGATAATAAATATTTGAGTAATATACGTGCAACTTTAAAAATTTAGGCGTCGAATTGTGTGGTTCATAAGTGAATGCCCAAATCTTCTTAGACCACATTTTTTTCATTTTTCTATATTAAATAAAAATATGTTTGACCTTTTAATGCTATCATATATTTATTTATTTATTTATTGAATATTACTTAAACAGGGGATAGTGATAGACAAGTGGTGGCCGGTGGCAATGGTGTTCGCCAGCAATGGTGATCAACAATGTCTGGTGATGGTGTTGTTTGGCAGCGGTGATCAACAATGGTGACCACTGGGTGGTTTTGGTTAAAAGTCAGATGCAGTTGTTCGAGAATATTTTTTTTTCTACGGATGAGACAAGCTGATATTATAAGTCTTCTTCATCACATTATGGATTAACTTAATAAATTAGCTAATTAATGTAGTGAGTATTAAACAAGAAGCACCATCTTACATATCATGATAGCTAAAATCCAAATAATTCAAATTAAATCATTAATTTAGGATTGTGTGAGATGAACAAGTCTTGCATACAATTTAGATAACATAAATGAAGCCTTGCTTGAGCCACATATGGATCTATCTTGAGTATGCATTGGGCCAAGTATATTAGATATGGTGAGGGTTTTATATAGCCTTTGATGTGTCACTCAAAAATTGAGTTAGTCAAAGATGAATCTTGATGTAATATTTGAGTTCGAAATTTTGTTACATTCAAGATCATCTTAGCTCCAATTTCAATAAATTGACTATCAAAATAATAATAATAATAATCAAAATAAATCACTTTAGGTTGTTCAATAGAATGTTATGGGATTTTGTCAAAAATGCCCCCTTTGAAAAACTACATTAATCCCCTCATTAAGAGTTGTATTTAATTGTTGACAAAGATGATATGAAGAACAATGAATCTGTTCACTTCAATACTCTTAAATTTAGGCACCATAATTTCAATCAAGGATGTCATTATTAGATAAATTAGACTCTTAAGGCCTACTTTTGGAAGATTAATGCATGAGTTGGTACAAAAATTAAGCTCAAATCTAGGGCTCTAATTAAACAAGTGCACCGAATAAATAGCTCATACTCTACTTAATTAATATATAATAATATTTGCTTATATTAGTAAATAGACAAGTTCGAGCATTTATTTAGAATTGGGAGGTTAAATTAACTAATGTTGAACACAGGCTTACTCGTTTATTAACATTCAAGAATAAGATCATTTGTCGTTCTACAAGTACCTTATTATATGTTTTATATTTATATGATATCTTATTTGATTTAATTTTGTTTAGCTTGAACTTATTTAATTATAATTTAGGAAGATTTACGTACATTTCACTCAATTCTTATCTTTGTACTTATCTAACATCTAAATTTTAATTATTACATATACGCCACCGTATTTATGCATGAGAATGTGTATTTTACCTTTAAAATATTGACATAGTGATATTTTTTTTATGTGATATGAATGTTTTGGGTGGTATAATGTAAAAAAGTAATGTTTAGATGTTAGATTTGCAAATATGTAAGAATTGGGAGGTATTTATCTAAATGCCTCTATAATTTAATATCAATATGGTTATAATTTTAATGCAATTTTTATTTTCTCATTTCAATGAGCTAGTTATTACTTATTATTGTTATTTGATTGTAATAAAGCTTATTTATAACTTTCTTTTGTTTAATTGGTATAAATTAGTTAAAGGCTATATTAAACATTTAGTTAACTGTTTATTTATCTAGATTTTAAAATGATTTATTATTAATGTTATATTAAAAATTAAATAATCATTCAAATTTCTTATTTCCTTGTTAGTTTTATATGAAAAGTTGAGTACAAATCAAAATTATAATTTTACATGAAAAGTTAGTTATTCAATTAAATTTTTAGCTTATTTTAGAGTCCCCTAAGTTTGATTATGTATTAGAAATAAGGCATGGACACGGGTTTCAATATGCTTGACGGGCAGAACCACATGACAAGGACTAGGAGCAGCATGCTTGTGTCTCGTACCTTAATTTTAAGTCTCTTTGATCTATAATATTAGGACCAAACGTGTATATGTAGTGTCTGACCACCTTTTCTTTGCTTTTCTAAGATATGTCGCCGGCCTAGCGACACTCAACTTTTATATTCTTTTGTACTTTGCTTGTTTTTATATTGTACAGTGTGCTTGCTAGTTGCTCTTTTTTTTTTTTTTTGCTTGTGCATTATCTAGGCTCATTGAGAATATAATTTAGGCTCTCTAAGGACTTAAAAGTTATAAATTTTCTAAAAAAACTTTATAAAATATTCAGATTAATTAAAATTAAGGTTTAAAATATCTCAATTTTTTTCAAAAAATGATTTTACTTTCTTTCATGGCATTCCGACCAAATTTAAAATGGGGCACATTGCATGGTTATAACCCAAGTAATTATAAACGGGCCTACATATTAAGACTTGTTAGCTCGCTACATCATATTTATATGTTCAGACGTGATGTTCCTGTGCTTCTTAAACCCGCCTAGCCAAGCATAAGAATTCTACTTTGGTGGTTCTCTAGCGCATTTAGGGTGCAAGAGGTTTCTCTAACCCAAACAGGATATAAATCCTTTGTGAGAGCATCTCGGTCTTGTGGTCTTACCTCTATTATTTTCCCACTTCAGCGGCTTCTGACATGTTCATTAACATGTTATTTTTTCTTTTCTATTTAATGCTTATTTTTTATGATATTGCACTTTAATGAAAGGTATTTTCATATTTTTGATGCATATATAATAGGTAAAGCAATTGGAGCGAACTAGAACGAAAACAGAATGAAGTGGAGGCAAATAGAGCATTAGAGCTGGCACTGAACTAGTGCTTAGGTGCCACTCCATGGCGTCATGGCGTCAAATATGGGAGCTTTAGCGTCGGAACCCTACCAAAATCTTAAGAAGATGGCGCCAAGGTGCCACATACTGGCGCCAATTGATTTTCCCAGCCGACTGAGCAAATGGTGCCTAACCACCACAGTTTGGAGCATATTGTCACTCACAAAAAGTCCCACATCGGCTAGGTGTAGGGCTGAAAAACAGTATTTAAGTCATGGGCTGTCCACTACCCCTAAGAGCTCTTTTGGGAGGTGATAAGTGGTATATGAGCAGATTACTGTCTGTCAGGTGTGTGGACTCTCTATGATCCAATGGGACCCTCGGTGGAGTCAATCCTTGACGAAGGCATCACATGATTGGGTGGAGGAGAATGTCACTGACAAAAATTTTCACATCGGCTAGGTGTAAGGCCGAAAAACAGTATTTAAGTCCTGGGCTGCCCACCACCCCTAAGAGCTCTTTTGGGAGGTGACACTATGCTCCAAAACATGCTTCCTCAATTGTTTGAACAAAGTAGGAGAAAGGTTAGAGTTAGGAGCAAGCTGAGAACATGCTTCCTCAATCATCACGTGAGTGAGACTGTTAAATCTCTCTTGCTAATTTCATTCCCAGAGCCCCTATGTTCGGATGTTAGAGTATTAAGGACTAGGATTTTTTATGCTTAGAGAAAGCTGATAGATTAGGGGAGCCTTCCGTGAACTTTTCCCCTCACAAATTTGAGTGATTTCCCTTCTATGCTCTAGTTCCAAAATCCTGCAAGACGAGGTTGTACTAATCTCTTCATTTGTTTCCTCGGCTTCATTTGGATAGATATTTGAAGCCAACCGACTGAGAGCACGTAGACGTTCCTTTGATATTCATCCCCTCGATCATGGAGAGTTCTCGTTGCGAGAAACCCTCTATTTTATGTCAAAAAAATAGAGGTGGGTGTCATGTTGCATCGCACAATATGACAGTGACACGCCTCTCAACCAATTCGACTCTAGATTTAATTTGAGGTTAGCAAGATAGCTTCGACGTGTCGTCGACTACATTAGGTTGTCTGGCTTACATCCTCTTTTGCATCTTGGTGCTCTTGTAGTGATCTACCATGACTTATGTGGTTAGTTATTGTAGTTTCCCTCAATGACCTACTTCACTTTTTGTTGTCATTATAACCTTTCACTGCAGCCTTTGTGGTCAACTTACATGCTTTGCAACGAACCATTATGGTCTACGTTACCAGATACTACTATAGCTTTACACTATGACTTTCATGTTGTCATTACAGTCTTTCACTACAACCTCTGAAGCTAATTGACGCTCTTGTAGCGATCCAATAAATCCTATATGGCTATTTACTATTGTAGCTTCTCACTACAACCTACATGGCTAACTATTGTCATTATAATTTCTCACTATAGCCTATGTGGCCAACTGGTGCTCATATGGTTGATTACTATCATTATAACATTCAACTGTAGCTTCTTTGGTCGACTTATGCTCTTGCAAAAATATACTACGGCCTATGTGGTCATTTATTACTATAGCTTCCTGCTACAACCTACGTGATTAACTGTTATCATTACACTCATTTACTACAACCTCTTTGGCCAATTGTAGCTCTTTCAGCAATCTGCTACAGCTTATGTGGCTAGTTAGTACCTATAGCTTCCCAATACAACCTATGTAACCAACTACTATCATTGCAGCCTCCCAATAAATACTCCATGGTTGAATGTTATCATTGTAGTCCTTCACTGCTATCTATGTGATCAACTGTTAACATTGCAACATCCCACGACGACCTCTATTGACCAACTGATATCATTACATCCTTCTAATATGGTCTATATGATCAACTACTATCATTATTGTCTTCCATTATACCCTATGTCATTAATTGTTGTCATTGCAGCCTTCTACATTGGCCTATATGTTCAATTTTTGTCATGGCAATTTTTCATTACGATGACCTCTCCGGCCAACTGACTCTCTACAACTACCAATAAAGACTTTTGTGACCAACTATTATTACAACTTCTAACTATGACATCTATGATCAATTGATGTTATCACAACCACTAACTCAAATCTTTTTGACAAACTACTACTTTTATAACAATCAACTACAACATTTGTTGCCAATTATTGTTATTATCGCCAATAACTATCTATAGCTCAGCTACGGCTATTAAACATGAATAACTAGTATGCATTTATGATTATCAGCATTAGAATTCCATATTCTTGAATTTAGAACAAATTTTGACGTGTGTACTTATAATCTTATAGTGGATTTTTCTGAATAGGCTAGGCCTCGCGGTTTTTTTTTTCTTTCCATGTTTTGTTCACGTAAAAAAATTATGGTGTCTTTTGCTATTTTCATTTATCTCTATATGTGTTGGATTTTTGTGCAATACTACGTAATTAAATTATCACTCCATCGGTACAAATCTTCAAACTCGCAATAAGTGTAAAGATTTGAAGTCTCGGGCTCTAGAAGATAGGCCACATAATAAGCTATTTATTTAATAAAATAAATAAAATATGAAAGATATAAGGATTAAGTATTGACTCAAACTTGAGCTAGCAATTGAAGTTATCACATGAAAGAATCGATATATCTTCTGCGGACAGCCGTCAACTAGCTCTCTATTATGGGTCAATCGGGTGAGGTGTTGTTGATCTCTTCGGACTCAAAATTTATGTTTCTTTCCTTAGTAGATAGATGAGTTTGCTTCAGGCCCAACTAACGAGTCTATCAGTGATCCGACTCTCAAGCTCATCTCAGACCCAACAACAATCTCACTCTAATTTATAAAAAAAAATGATTTTCAATCAATATAATATGTTATGGATTGGAACACATTTATTTATGTTCTTTTCATTTCTATTTTAGGGGTTATTTGGTTGGAAGGATTTATGGTTGCAAAAATTTGAAGAAATTATATGTTTCGTAAGAAAAAGTTTAAGTACATTGCAAAACTTCAATAAATTTAAAGTTCACTTTTTAGTTCATTTTGGGTGAATTTAAAATTCGACAGGTTTGAACAAATTTGAGTTACACTGTAAAATGATATAGGGAAGTGTCGCTCGACGCCACACCCGAGCTCTCGAAAAAATTTAAGATCATATATTTATTTTATAATTAATCAGAGTGATAAAGCATTTCAAATACAATATAATATATTATACTCCTTTTGAGAAAATCAAACAGTCACTTACGAAAAATAAAATACATTAATAAACGACAAATTTCACCGAACTT
>JXCR01139019.1:97647-113363 GCA_002079205.1 Phalaenopsis hybrid cultivar | reverse complement strand
CAGCCGGTATCCTCCCAGCCTAACTACGAAATTAGGGACCAAACTTTAGATTAATTATTTATAGCACCCGGAAGAGAGTAAAAAATATGATTGCTCCTATTTAGCACAAAATAATTTTTATATATTTTTTTTCAAATGATTTCAATTTCTTCACAAACCATATACTCATTGTAAAGGGGAAAGATGCTTTCTTAGTTTAATTTATGTAATCTTACATCTGCATTTTAAATAACATTCACTTGAGTAGTCAATTTTCAAAATTTGCACTTTACTTTTATTTTTTATTTTTGATATAAAATAAATTTTATAATTTACTTTAGGATTTTCCAACTTCTTTGGGGGATCGAAATAGGACTCCATTAGAGTCATTTATTACTTGCACGATATGTATACTTGCGATGATATTTAGGAGGGATTTGATAACTTAAGAGAAAGTTTTAAGGGATAAATTATATTTATAAAAAGTATTTTGTTAGGATTATATTGCATATTTATTATAAATATGTCTGCATCAAGTTTTTGACGTCGTTAAGTGGTGTCAACTTCATAAATATTTGCATATACAAATCTCACTATGTTACTGCCTAGTGGAGCTCAACGGGGTCTGATGGGTGCAATTGGAAGCTGAGGTGGAGAGGAGAAAAGCTCCAATGGCCAATAGGGTTTAGCCAACTCACGGAAGTTTAATTTAGGTTTTGGCCACTTAGGGCTCTTTTGGGCTGACTGTTTTCCAGCGGCTAAGGTGGTGGTTGGCCAGGGTCAGATCAACTCTGGGCTCAGGGAGGCTAGGGGGTGGCTAATGATGGTTAACTCCTAATGGGAATTAATGATGGAAAAGAGATTTTTATTTTGGATAAAGATGGGAGGAGATCCCTTAAATCAAGGGACCATTGGTCCATAGTTCATGTAGGGTGTGCTTGGTGGTTCTAGCCTGGTCACTAGAGTCCAAATGGTGGTTGTAGTTGATTTGGTTTGGTTTGGTCAATTTTGGTGCATGGGTTCAATTTGGGGCATTTTGGCTTGAAGTTGGGTTTAGGTTGGGCTAGTCGTGACATTGAGCTCAATTAATTGATCAAAATGGTGTAGATGATTGTCACAAGGAGTTAAAAAAGGTTTGGAGTGATTTTGAATTGATTTGGAAGTTCAATTTGAAGGATTTTGGCTCATGGCTAATTTTGGGGATGTTGAGTTAAACTTGGGCTTGCATTGGGCTAGAGTTTAGCTAAGGTCCAATTGATGGTTCAAATTGGTCCTAAGGATTGTCATGAAGAGTTTTGGATATCAATTGGATGAAGGTTTTGGGATTATGGAGTTCAATTTGATGGAATTTGGGGACATGACTAATTTGAGGCAAAATTGGGGTCCAAGTCGATTTTGAGTGAAATTAGAACAAGACCAATTGGAGGTTCAATTTGATGTGGGGAACTGTTGTAAAGAGTTTATGATTCAAAATTGGGGCAATTGGATAGGTTTGAGGGTTCAATTGACTGGGATTTTGGCCACAAATTGGCGATTTTGGGATTGAGATTGAAATTGAGATTGAAATTGGGTTCAGCTGAGCTTGGATTTGGTTTCAATCAACTTTAGTGATGATGAATTTGAATTTAGAATTGAAACGAGGAAGATTGATATCAAATTGGTGGACATTGGGGTGAATTAAGGTAATTGGGCCTTTAAAGGTAATTTGAGGCTTTTTGTCAAAATAGGTCAAATTGGGCTCAATGGAGTGGTCCAAATTGATTTTGGGACATTTGAAATGATTTCGAAGGTTTTGAGACAATTTGGATCACCAAGGGTATTTTTGTAATTTTGGCAAATGAGGGTTATTTTGGTAGTTTTGAAAATTTTTGGGTGTTTTGGACAATTTGGGTGGTTTCAAATGGTTTGAGATGATTTTTGAATAAAGTTGGGTATCATGGGTAATTTTGGGAATTCTAGTCAATTTTGGAGTTTCAAGAGTAATATGGTACTTTGGGTAGATTTTGGGGGCAAAAGACTGAATTTGATATTTTGGTAAAATTGGCGTGTCAACCACCCTACTTGAGCTATTGGACTAATAGAATTCCCAACTTTGGTAAAAAGGCAATTTCATTGAGTTCTTTGAATCACCCAATAGTGCTATTTCATTATCTCATAGTTGGCTTAATGTACAAGCCTCTATAGGCACCACATTTACTAGAACTAAAAAAGAGTTCTAATTAATTAATTAATTAATTCAAGTCCCCATGATTTTGACAAGCTTATGTTTCTAAATCTCTTAATGTAAACTAGCTTAGAAGCTATATTGCATTCAAATCTACCCATTCTCTAGCTTTAAAAAGCCAGATTAAAGAAATTAGAAACCTATATTTTTTGATTGAGTTCAACTTCCACCTTCTACTGGCTTCTACTAAAACGTCTCAGGAGTTGGTGTGTGAGCCTTTTCGCTTGGGTACTTCGGCTCCTTTCTTCCTGAAGATCTCTGTGTATACTAAAGTATATATATATATATATATATATATATATATATATATATATATATATATATATATATATATATATATCTATATCATGCTTCGCTTGCTAATCAAGCTACGCAGTGAGCATAAAGCAAGCACCAGCAACATTGGATTCGAAACTTCACCACTTCACCACTTCAACCGCTGACAGCTGAACTCGATTAGTTGTTCTTGAGAAGAAAATTTAGATGTTTTCTAAGTTTACCAGGGTTTTGTTTCAAAAACAAATATAATTTAGTTATTAAGTTTTTGCTTATAATCCATAATGTTAAATATAATAGTTTAACCACCCAAATTTTAAATATAAAAATTTCATTATTTTTTACATTGCAACCACCCTCCTAAGGTCACTCATGAAAAATTTAAGTGAAGGTTTTGAATGGTTAAAATTATATATGTAAAATCTGAATATCATAATGTCATTTATTCTTTTGGGTGGTTGGTCAACATTATGTTTTAGTTTTTTTTTGTTTAAATATTCCACAGCTACAAATCAATAGTCAAATATTTATATGGATGCTGCTCAACTGCAATGAGTTAAAAGAAAGCAAAATCCTTTCCTTTCAAGTAGACAGTATTTAGTCATCCGCTAAGACTATCAGAAGAAGACAACCCAAGATTGCAGGGCACAGGAATTTACAAACCAGACGCCAGAAAAAGATGGTGAGCATCAAAAATCACTAAAAAAAAGAGAGCCTAGTAGCAACCTTTTAACAGCAGCAGGAGGACAGAATAAGCACAAGCCAAAGCTACATCAGTTTAAACCCGACTGTTCGCGGGTAGTGGAACCACAACATCAAAGAAATCTCCGAAGTAACCATGCGGCTCGTGTACCAATTTGGAGATAATGTCTCTTAATGTAATAACACTCTCCAAATTTTCATCCTCGTTGACTACGTATATTCTGTGTATCTTCTCAGAATCCAACTTCAATATGATGTCTTCTAGTAAGTCTGTTCTTTTGCAGGTGATAACGCTATGAAGTAGAGGTGAGGCCTCTTCACGCTCCTGTAAGTAATTTCTGACTGCTGCAAGGAAGTTCTTGGCTGTGATGGATCTGCAGCGAGTTAAATCAGCTGAAGCACAGGTTCTGCAAGATTTCTATGGGAAACAAATGGGCCAGTTATTTATAATGTAGACTAGTCCTCACATACCTCAAGTTTTTGTATATTTCTGGAGCAGTTAGAAGGTATTGTATATCTCTTATGCTTATATTGCCTACCACTTTATGACCACTTTCATCAACGATAGGGAGGCCACCAATTCTTCTTTTCCTCATCAATTGGAAGGCACTGAGGACTGGTTCCTCCTCGAAGGCCTAAAAAAGGCGTAGGATTTTAATTATTATAAGTTGGAGATAGAGATATGTGCTTTAGAGTAAAATATTCAAACAGAACCGAATATGAAAGTAAATTGGTTCCTAAAAACAAAAATACACAAATAATGAATGTTACATGGTGGGAAAACTAGTTTCAGGAAACTTTCTATTTTTTAGGATTGCATTAAGCAACCAACTCTAGTAACAGAAGAAATTTCCTGCCGTTGATTTCAAAGTTATATGTAAACAAGAAATTTAACTAATGCAGCTAGCAGTCCTGCATGTGCAGTCAATCAATTAATAGTCATAATACCTTTTCAAGGTGTAGTGTAAACAAAATAATGAATACTGTAAAGCGTTCAGCAAAATGCCTATAAAATAACAAGTAAGCATACTCATAACTGATTTCTCTCGGGTAAGCTCAAAATATAAAATGGATCCTTACACGCACGCATAAAATTTATTGTTTATGTTATTTTGACATGTTTTAAGAAGAATAGTAGAGTAGAGAGATAGGGTTATGAATTAGTAAGACTCTTGAAGATGGTTTCCTCCTCGCCTTGATGAATTCCTTCAACTTGTAAACCTCCTTATAGAAAACTTCACGGGGCTCTTGGTTTTGACATAGATTTATGAGGGGAACTAAGTAAAAAGAAAGAGAGAAAAGAATAGACACCCAAATATTCCAAGGACGAACATTTATTGCAAAGAGATTGAACTCGCCAAATTAGTTCAAAATGAACTCAACTACAAAGCTCAACAAAGACTCACCAGCCAAGCTCAATGTAAACTCGCCAGCCAAGTTCAAAGTGAACTCACCAGCCAGGCACATTAAGAGTACATTACGAACTTAGAAAGTGTGCTACACTCATGATGAACTCGCCAACTGATCAAGCTCAGGCATAATTAAACCCCAGCCCAAAAGCCACCTAGCAACTCTTAGAAGTAAAACCAATAACTTCCTCCTAGCCTGTTGAGTACAAATTGGACATCCCACTTACATTATGCGCCTGCTGTATTTTGCAACAAGTAACAAATGGGCCTCGCTTTATGCTTTTCAATACTCATGTACCACATTATGTACCCTTGTTTACTGTGCTCAAACATAAATTCGAACTTACAAATAGGGCTTTGTGAAAAGAACCCAAGTTAATGCTAAGAAAGTAGATAGAGAGAAGAGAGAAGCAGGCATTAGCAAGCTCCAAAAATTTTTCTCATTAACTAAAAATACGTATAAAGGTACAGAATATATATAATAGAAAATATAACATTCTAGCATAAAGGAAATGATAAACTTATCTTTTCTATTGAGATTTGGCAAGTGTAGCTAAACGAAATTGTTTCAGTTTTCTTCCAGCTGTCCTATTTATGCTTTCAGCCCCTTGCAAGATGATGGGTCGAGGTTGCACCATCAGCTTGGATTTTAGCTGGTTGAAGTGTTGTTTGGAGAGGGATTTGGTGGGCAAGTTCGCCGATTGGTCCCGAGCGTGAATTTGATGAATTTGTATATCCCGTGACAGAATGTGATAACATATAAAGTGGTAGTTGATTTCAATATGTTTTGTGCGAGGGTGAAATACCAGATTATTAGTCATTTCCATGGCTGAGATATTATCACAGTGAAGTTCGGTAGGATACTGTAGAAGAATGTCAAAGTCTTGTAGAAGGCGCCATAGCCAAATGACTTCGGTTGTCTCCATAGCAAGCGAGAGAGATATTTTGCCTCCGTCGATAACCATGCCACTATGTGTTGTTTTTTTATTGTCCAATAAATCTATGTGTTTCCCAAGTACGAGCAATAACCCATGTTAGATCTGTGTTTGGTAGATTCTGCTACCCAATCAGAATCTGAGTAGGTTTGTAATTGAAGCTCAAATGGTGTAATAAGAATGTCTTGATCGGCTATACCATGTAGGAGGCGAAGTACCCTCTTAAGCAATTGGTAATGGTATGTAGATGAATTATGCAGATGCTGGCAAAGCAGATTAATGACAAATGAGATATCATGTCTAGTAATTGTGAGGTACTGCGGAGAGCCCTTCAGTTGCCTACAGGTTGTTGGCTCATTCATAGGATTAATAGTTTCCATAGATGGATTGACCTTCCTAGGCAATGAATTAGACACCGCCTTGCATCCCTGCATATCTATTGTTTGTAAGATTTGTTGAAGGTCCTTTGTTGGACCAGGAAAAGGAAAGAAGCAGTGCGAGTGATTTTAATACAAATATCGGGATACGTGTCCCAAATCTTTGATCTGAAATATGGAATCAAGTTTGTTTTTCAACTCTACAATGGTAGAGTCATATGCACCTGTGATCAGGATGTCATCCACATTAGAAGAAGATAGGTACTATTGGTAGATTGTTGGGAAATAAGTAAAGATGGATCAGCTATGTTGAATTCAGATCCCACATTGATGAAGAATGTTGAACTAATGACAAACCATTGTCGGGGAGATTATTTGGAGTCATAGATGGCCTTTTTGTGTAGACATTAATGTGACGGAAATTGAGTATCAATAAATCCAATAGGTTGCTGCATATAAACAGTTTCATCTAAAACTCCATGAGAAAAAAAGCATTCAATACAACAAATTGAAATATAGGCTATTATTTCTGAAACACGAGTAAATAGTGTTCGGAAAGTAGATAACTTTGCAACCGGACTAAACATATCATGATAATTGATCCCCAAATCTTGTTTGTATCCTTGAGCTACCAATAAGTCCAACAATACCCCAATATTGATTGAATAGGTGGTAATGGAACCGATTCCCAAGTGGCTTGTGCTTGAAATCCATGAAATTTCTTATTCATGGCTTTCCTCCAGTGCGTATACTTCACAGCTTGGGAGTAACACATAGGATCAAGTGGCTATTCAAGTTGGTGCAAAAGATTCAAGCGTTGGACTACTTACTGAATTTCGGCTTTGGCCCTGGTCGACGCCAGATGAGTTGTAGGCATTGGAGTTGTCTTTTGGTGTGGGAGAGGGAGCTACAGTGATTCGGTTTTCTTAGGTACAGTAGATAAGTGGCGTGGAAGCGGAAGTTGGACGGGTCGGTTGAAGTTGAGTATTGGCAGGTAGCACATGTGAGGAGAAAAGGGTTGATAATACTTGTGGTTGGTATTGAAGAGTGGCGGCTCGGTTGTGTAGTAAATGAATAGGGATTTTCACCAAAAATTACATGCCGTGAGATTATTATCCTACCCAAATTTAGATGAAGACACTTTTAGCCTTAGTGAATGGGTGATCCCAATAAAGTACGAGCGGACCTTAGAGCTAGATTATGGGCCACTTGTGGTTGCATCCACAAATAGCATGCACAACCAAACACTTTGGGATGAGTGTAGGTAGGTTTGTGGCATATAAAAGTTCATATGGAGATGCATCCAAGTTGTTCCTAGATGACATTCTGTTAATTAGATAGGCAACTCTAAGTAAGGTGTCGACCAAGGAATTATATGGGAGAGATGCATCAGAAAGTAGTGCTCAGTTGTTTCAATGAGATGACAATGTTTGTGTTCCGCAACCCCGTTCTATTCCGGAGTGCAGGGATATAATAGTTGGTAGATAATGACATTTTCGTTGCAAAACTTTGCAAGGTTAGCACTCATAAATTCCCCTTCACCATCGGTAAGTGACACTTATCTTAAATTAGGTTTTAATCATATTAATAAACGTGATACATTTAGTAGTCACCTTAGTTTTTGCAACAGGAGGAGAAACCCAAAAAAAGTATGATTAGTCAAAAAATGAAAATAACATAATAACGAAAACCTTGATGAGAAACAATAAGGGAAAGACCCCAAATATATGTGTATAAGTTGAAAGTGAATATACTTATGTGATGTAAGAGAAAAATGTTATGTATGACTTTTACTAACATTGCAGCTCTTACATGGTAATATAGTGGACGGAATGCCTAATGTCGGATGTAGTTTGTTAATACCCTTGAGAACATTGGTATGGGGTAGCCAAGCCGTCTGTGCCATTTTGAAGGAAGAGAAAGGGAAGTATGAAGATCTTGATGAGTTGATGTTGTCGAGGGAGTGATGTGAAAAGGATAGAGACCTTTAGAGCAGTGGCCTCGAAGTAGAGCCTTGGGTGTCTGTGGATCAAAAATGGTAAAACCAGTGGCATCAAAATGAAGAGATACATTGTTATCTTTTGTAAGTTTTTGAACCGAAAGTAGATTTATGAGATAGGGAGGGAGCATGCCAAATTTGAGTTAAATTTAGCTTACGGGTAAGCGTAGGTAAGATTCCAACTCCAATGTGGTGAATTTAAACTGGTTGACCATTACCCACAGTGATTTGTTCGGATCCATGAGTTGGTACTGTTATTTGTAGGTGATGAAGATCCAACGTCACGTATGTTGCCGCGCCTGAATCTAGGATCCAGTCGGAAGTTGAAGGATTGAAAGCCTGATTTGTTGAAGCGGTAGTTCAGATTGGTACGAAGCTAGCATGTGGTGGCAAAATGGCCAACTTTGTTGTAGATCTGATACATCACTATGGATCTATTGTTGCTGTGACCCCCTCATTCCCTGTCTGTATGGGAGGGAGAACCACTTCCTCATCCTCCAGTATAGGCGTTCTGGTTTCTTTTGGAGGCTTGAAGTGCAAGTGGCATTGGGATGTGTCTCAAGTTTCAAATTATTCGTAGCCACATTAATTTCTTCACTGCATAAAAAAGAATAGAGAATATCTAACACTAATGGTTGAATTGAATAACAGTCATGAATGTTTGATATTGTGGTGATAACTCATTGGGAGTGTAGAGAATGATATCCTCTTGATCAAGATGTCTTCCATCCACCATAATGTTATTTGCCAAGGCTTCTGCGGTGGATATGTATTGTATCATCGACTAATCTTTCATGTTTAGCAAATGCAGCTCGTTTTTCAGCTAGATGAGCATTGACCGGTTGGTAGGTTGTAAATGCTTTGAAAGTGTGGACCAGATTTCGTCCGTGGTTGTGAGGTTGAAGACGTACGGGAGGATAACAAGAGAGATGGAGTAAAGTACTGCGGTCAGGTTTGGATCAATCTATAGCCAGGTAAATTGTGGATTCATGATTAAAGAAGTTGATGTTGGGAAGAGAAATTTGGGAGGGGAGGGGTTGCTGCCATCCCAGAATCCAAAGAAGCCATTTGCAGTGAATATTTTTGTGATTTGGGCTTTCCATACTGGAGAGTTATCTGCTGCTAGGAGATGTTAGGTCAGGCTTTTGATATTACTCATGAGGAATTTGAGAGTTGGTGGGATCCATGTGATATGAAGAAGAATCGTCAGGAGAGTAATTCTGAGTTTTAGATACTTGAAAATCTCCCATTGTTGAATAAGATGGAGATACCTTACCCGGTAGTCACTCGGAACACAAAGCAGAGAGCAGCAAATGTAAAGGAATAGCAGGGAGCTCAGAGGGCAAATGCTAAACGACTTGTAAAAGGAGTTTGGACAAGAAGTTGAGAGCTGGGAATGAGATCTTTGAGGAAGCAGAGAGCAGCAGCCTTTCCAGATTTGACCCCCTCAGGAAGCAGACTTTGAAGGGGTTCGGCATGACTTCAAACGGCGGTCCCACGTGACTAGGAGAAGGATTCGGAGGGCAACCTCAAATGACTGGGAGAAGAAAGCTGCCTTGATTGAGAATACCGGCTCTAATACCGTATGAAAGTAGATACACAGAAAGGAGAAACAGGTATAGCATTAGCAAGCTCCAGAAGTTTTTCTCATCAATTAAGCACATTTATAAAGGTACAAAATATATATAAAAGCAAATAGAATCTTCTAGCATAAAGGGAAATAATAAGCTTATCTTTTATGTTGAGATTGGCAAGTGTAGCTAACTGAATTTATTTATTTTTCTTTTCTAGCTGTCCTATTTATGCTTTCAAATGTAACCTAGCGCAAATCTTTTATACCCAAGTTTTTTAAAGTGGAATTTTCATATCTTCTCACTTCCATTTTCTCCTTCATTTTTTTCTCTCTTTAAAGTAAGGTTGTGATGTAATTTGCGGATATATAATTAATGATTCAAAATCCTACAAAATGCAATAAGCATGAATCTATTTCACAAACCAAAGGGATGAATAAAGAATTACAAAAGCAGCAGTTAAAAAAATGATAATAACCTTTTTATCAATATGGAAAATTGAGAGTTTGTGACTATCGATCAGGAATAAAAGAAATCAGACATAATAAAGAAGTTCCTTCTTCGCAAAAATGAAAGCAAGGAAGAGGCATTGAGCCTACCTGCTCAAAATATTGTCATGGTATCAGAGCGTGAATCCTTGAAATTTTAGCTTTTGTTACCTTTGGCCGGCATTTTCGACTGCTTCCTCACCGGAGAAGTCGTTCTTGTTTTTGAGTTCTGCGGCGTCTTCGTCCGCTTTGTTTGAGTTCTACCGCTGCTTCAAGCCACTCCCTTCGATCGGAGCTCTGGTGTTGAGTTTTACGACATCTCCTCTGGTGCGGTGAGCGTGGATCTCCTTTGGTGCGGTGAGCGTGGATCTCCTTTGGTGCGGTGAGCGTGGATCTCCTTCGCTCCGATCTGTCGCGAAATCCGTCCGATCTGCTGCGATCTCCTTCCTGTCGCGATCGTCTGCCGCGATCTTCGGACATCTCCGCTCGCTCGTCATATCCTGTCGTGCTCTCCTGCTCGTTCGCTTGCTCGTTCTCCCTGCCGTGCCTTCGATCTATCGTGCCTCGCCTGCTCGTTCGCTTGCGCGTTCTCTCCTATCGTGCCGCGGTCTGCCGTTCGGGTGTCGTTCGTTCCTGCCGTGCTCCAATCTGCATCCACTCCGTTCGATCGATCGTCACGACCCTAGCCTTTGGATTTGAATTTTATTTATTTTAAAATGTCTTATGAAATCTTAGTTATCAAATTTATGTGAAAGAATTATGCCGCATGAGAATTTCAGCTCAAAATATTCTTAAAAGGGAAGGAGTTTTGGGGTCATATTGATAGATCTACCCCAGCTCCTACTGAGTCAAGATCTTGGTCAATGGGAAGCAAAGGATGCACAGATTGTTTCCTGGATTTTGGGATCTATTGAGGTTGATAGGGTGAACAATTTGCGATCATTTAGCACAGCTAAGAAAATGTGAGAATACCTGAAGCGCGTTTATAATCAAGATAATTCTGCGAAACGCTTCCAATTGGAACTTGACATGAGTAATTATAGTCAGGGTAATCTTTCAATCAAACAATACTATTATGATTTCTTAAATTTATGGAGCGAATATACTGGTATTATATATGCTAAAGTGTAAAAGGAGAACTTAGCCAGTCTTCAAGCCATTCATGAAGAAAGTCGTCGTGATCAATTTTTAATGAAATTGAGACCTGAATTTGAAACTGCTCGAGCTGGGTTGCTGAACAGAGATCATGTTCCGTGTTTGGATGTTTGTTTTGGGCAATTACTGCGTGAAGAACAAAGATTGGCGACACAAGCTATTATCAACACAACATGTGGATCATTAGAAATAATTAATGTGGCATATGCTGCTAAGACCAAAGGGAAGGGGCCAGTACAGTGCTACAGCTCCAAGAAATTTGGTCATATTGCACGGAATTGTGAAAATAAAGTATGGAATTATTGCAAGAAAAAGAGACATACTCTTACGGAATGCCCAACACGACTCCAAAATCGCAAACCACAAGCACTTCATGCCACGGTATCCGACAATCCTGCCTCGACCTCTACTGTTGCTGATAATAATCAATCAACTGTCACACCCTATATGGTTCAACAGATGATTATCTCTGCATTTTCTGCTCTCGGCCTGCAAGGGAAAGATAAAACTATTTTTTCGGTTACTCCTTGGCTTGTTGATTCAAGCGCCACAAATCATATGACTAACACTGCTGAGCTATTGCATAACCAACCACCATACATTGGTACTCAACATATTCAGGTTGCTAATGAAAATAATATTCCAATTACGACAGTTGGTGATATTAACTCATCATTCAAACATGTTTTGGTTTCTCCTAAATTATCTACTAACTTACTCTCTGTTGGTCAAATTCCGGATAATAACTGTGAAGTACATTTTTCTCGTGATGGTTGTATTGTGCAGGATTAGGTGTCGGGAAAGGTGATAGCGAATGGGCCTAAAGTGGGCAGACTGTTTCCATTATAATTTACTGTTCCTCAGAATATTTTATTAGCATCTTCAGTTGTTGAGAATAAGGCAGACATCTGACATAAAAGACTAGGTCATCCAAATGATATGGTGTTGAAGCATTTACATAAAAGTGGTGTTTTTTATTCTACATATAAGAATTTAGTAGTTGATTGTTCTATTTGTAAACTTGAAAAAAACAAGACATTATTTTTTTCCAATTTCAGGCAGTCATGCAAATAAATGTTTTGACATTATTCATAGTGATGCTTGGGAAATTACACCAGTTAATTCACATGCTCAATATAGATATTTTGTGACATTTATTGATGATTACAACCGATTTACTTGGATCTATTTTTTACATGCCAAAGCAGAAGTATTTATTGTATTCCAAACATTTTTAGCATATGTTGAAACTCAGTTCTCCGCTCGCATTAAAACCTTATGTTTTGATAATGGCGGTGAATAAATGTCTCATGAGTTCCAAGCATTTCTTCAGAACAAAGGGATTGTTTTACAACGTCTATGTCCTTATACGCCGCAGCAAAATGGAGTTGCTGAACAAAAAAATCGACATCTATTAGATATCGTGCGCACATTACTGATAGAATCTTCTGTTCCAGCTAAATTTTGGACTGAAGCTTTGTCTACTGCAGTTTATCTCATTAATCGCTTACCATCTCAACAATTGAAGTTTGAGTCTCGCTACTATCGAGTTTTTGATAAACACCCTAATTATCATACGCTACATACTTTCAGATGTGTTTGCTTTGTTCATCTACCTGCTCATAAACGTCATAAATTGACAGCTCAGTCAGTCCAATGTGCCTTTATGGGGTACAGTCTTAATCATAAAGGTTTTGTATGTTATGATTCAATTAATAATCGATGACATATTTCTGGAAATGTGATTTTCTTTGAACATGAATATTACTTTAAACATCATATGTCTACATCAAATACATTTATACTTCCACAATTTGATAATCGTTTTGCTGATAAACGGTTCAAGCTAGACATTGTCTACACACGACGCCTGCCCCCTTCACCTTCAATCCTCCCCGACCCTGATCCAAAAATTGCTCCACTAAGTATTCGACGATCAACCCGACGTATCCATACTCCAGATAGATATGGGTATTCTGCAATTTTAACTAATACTACTGTTCCTACCTCTTATTTTCAAGCTGCTAAACAGACTTGCTGAGTCAAAACCATGAAAGAGGAACTTCAGGCACTTCAAAACAATCACACGTGGAATATTGTTTAATGTCCTACAGGTGTTAAACTCATTAGTTGTAAATGGGTTTATTCTCTTACTCCGATCTGATGGCTCTCTTGACAGATATAAGACAAGATTGGTAGCTCTTGGCAATCGACAGGAATACGGGATTGATTATGACAAAACATTTGCACTTGTGGCTAAGATGACAACTGTCCGACTGGTATTATCTATTGCTGCATCTAAAGGCTGGTTCTTAAAGCAGATGGATATTAAGAATGCATTCTTACATGGGGATCTCAAAGAAGACGTCTATATGACTCCTCCTCCAGGCTTATTTTCTACACCGTCACATGATGTTTGTAAACTCAAACAGTCCCTATATGGTTTGAAACAGGCTCCACGGGCCTGATTTGAAAAGTTTCGCAGTACCCTTCTAAGCTTCTCTTTTATCTAAAGTCAGTATGATTCATCATTATTTCTTTGCAAGACTAACAAGGGAATTGTTTTGTTATTAGTATATGTTGATGATATTGTCATCACAGGATCTGATAATCAATTGATGTCTCAGCTACAAAAACGTCTTCAGGGTTCTTTTCATATGAAAGATTTAGGGTCATTAACTTATTTCTTAGGACTCGAGGTTCACTCTTCTGCCGCTGGTATTTTTCTTCATCAACACAACTATACGAAGGGACTCATTTCTTTGGTTGGTCTTCAAGATGGTCGCTCTACTGATACCCCTTTGGAGGTAAATGCCAAATATCAACAGAATGATGGTGATTTTCTATCTGAACCATCTCTATATAAACAACTGGTTGGCAGTCTCAATTATCTGACTGTTACGCGTCCTGATATTTCATTTGCTGTGCAACAAATTTATGCAAGCCCCTACACATCTTCTTTTAGCTGCAGTTCGACGTATTATCCGATATTTGAAAGGTGTTTCTCATCGTGGTTTGTTCTTTTCTGCAAAGTCTCCTATCACCTTAACAACCTATAGTGATGTCGATTGGGCTGGTTGTTTTGATACATGCCGATCTATTACTGGATCGTGCATGTTTCTCGGCAACGCTTTAATCTCTTGGAAGAGTAAGAAACAAGATCGAGTGTCTAAGTCATCTACTGAATTAGAATATCGCGCTATGTCCTCTGCTTGTTCTGAAATCATTTGGCTTTGTGGCATGCTAGCTGAGCTTGGTTTTCCTCAGCTTGAGCCTACTTCTCTACATGCAGATAATACTAGTGCTATCCAGATTGCTGCAAATCCCGTTTTTCATGAACGTACGAAACACATTGAAGTGGACTGTCATTCCATTCGAGAAGCCTATGAAGAGGGTGTTATATCTCTTCCTCATATCACTTCTGATCTTCAAACGACTGATATATTTACTAAAGCTCTTTCTCGACAGCGTCATCAGTTTCTTGTTAGCAAATTGATGCTTCTTGACCAGCCAACATCAATTTGAAGGGGATATCAATCAGGACTAAAAGAAATCCGACATAATAAAGAGTTTCCTTCTTCGCAAGAATGAAAGCAAAGGAAGAGGCATTGAGCCTATTTGCTCAAAATATTGTCAGTGACTACGAAGAAATTTAGAACAAGTGCTAAGAACCACTCTCAAGGTACTGCCATCGAATAAGTCAGAATTCAACAATAAAAAAAGAAGAATTATAATGCAGCAGCTTTAGCCTCCACTCTAATATATGATGAAACTTGCTATCTAAATTCTTATACTCAAGTGGGTAGAGCTGCACTCTCTGCTCTTTTTGTCCCTTTTTTCTTCCTTCCTCTCTGTGCTAAGGATAATTCAGGATTCAAAACAAGGGTTTCGGCTAATTAGAATTCTCATTAACTTGATGAAAAGAAGTTATAGAAAGGGCCTTATTTTGTACACCCGGAGAACGAAAGATAAATGTGAAATAAAATAACAAGAATTACTAAATTTTCACCTTATTTCAAGCTATTTATCATTAAAAAATATAATCATATAACTAGTCCTTTCTTTATTTAAGTAAAATCTAGCATATATTCCAACTTGTCATGAAGTTTAACATTTAACAAAAGTTTATCTTTGGGCTTGGTAGCCTATATATCACTACATTTGTTCCGATCTTATCGTTTTGACTATTTTCTGGTGATTTGCTTGAACTTAAGGACAAGTTCATTTTGGAGGGGTGAGTAATGTTAAGGTTATAATTGTAATAAATAGTTGGGATTGAGTTAACAGATCATTATAGGCCTTCGTAGTTCACAAGCAGTTAGTACATATTAGGTGGTTATTACTTATTTAATGAGTCATTAGTCTTTATATTCTATGAATACAGCTATTCTATAAATACTCACCATTTGGGAGAATAGGGAAAAATAAATAAATAAATAAATAAAGCTATGGACCAAAACTTTGAAATGTTTTTCCGCTTATGGACCAAAAGCCCGCATGAACATTTCATTCCCATCTCCCATATTATCTTACAGAATTATCAATTTCTCAGGTACTAAAGAACAATAAACACGTAAGCATCTGAAACACATCCCCAAGCC
>JXCR01139019.1:86065-97016 GCA_002079205.1 Phalaenopsis hybrid cultivar | reverse complement strand
ATATAGTCAAGTTGGACACAACACAAATAAATCATGGAGCATTTAACAGAATGCATTTAAATTTTCTCCAAGGATAAAAACCTTCGTATTCCTATAGAAGTGTGAAGAAGTCAGATATTCAAAAAAGCTTCCTTCTGTTGAAGAATTGGCTCCAAAGTCATTCCCATGAGATGCTGCTACATCTGTCTGCCAAATAGGAGATTAATATTTTCTGAAGGTCACAATGTCAAATCCCATTAAATAAAAGTTTTGAACTTTCTAATAGATTAAGGCATGACTGTCCTATCTAATTCAACATCCATTTACATATAATCTAAGATGCAATTTCGCCACGTATACAGTGTATAGCGTCATTACTTATTCATGTAAGAGGGTTACAAATAAACTAATCCCAACTCTCTTTAATTAGTAAGCCTTACCATGCTAATGGCCCGTAAAAATGGCACGTAATAGAATTGTCACCTTAGGAGCAAAATTTATGCTTTAGTAGATTAGTTGATAAAATCAATTATTTGATCATATAATATTATGTTATAATCCCATGGAAATATTTATTCCTTTTTTTATTTCAATCTAACTTAAAATATATTAACAATATATTCTCTTTTATAAAAATTTTATTCCGGTAAATTTTTTGTATTAAAAAAATTTTATTTTTATAAACTTAAACATATATAATAGGCCAAATCATAAATATTAAAAGGGTTGAACAATTCGTTTAGCCAGAGATTATGGACATCATCATTGGTTGAAACTTGTACTTTTACAGAAAATTGGGAAGCTTGTGTACTTTATTTCACAACATGAGTCATCATAAATACCGATAAGTGTTAGTTTTTTGTTAGCGCCTCCGCAAGCAACCTGGTCTTCATGGAATCTACTTTATAATTATCATTCCAGTAATAGCCAAAAATTGTTGTAGGATGAATCTCATTTTCAAATTTTCAATCACATATAAGGCAAATAAAAGTGGATGCAGCCTCACAAACCCAACTAGTATGGGCATTTTGAATGAAAGGATTCCTTCGATAAAAAGAAATGGCCATTTTATGCAAATCTGAATGATCCAACTTCATTTTGTATCAACTAGTAGAACCGTCACTTAATACATACCAAATTATATCATCCCATCGTTATGATGTTAATAGCCAACTATACTTTGAACAACAAGATTTAGCTTATCATAATTTTCCGTTGCTTGGAGTAAAATCATGTTCCAAACAAAAACGAGTCATGTTAAATTTTAAGCAATTCGAAAGGGATCTTAAATCATCATTATGCCCTTGTTGGTTTCTTGAAATGAGAAAGAGGAGAAAAACTAAAATTTGTTGTTGTAGATTGAAGGTAAATCAGAACCACACCTTTTGTGTAGCCTTACAATATTTTAAACTTGGAGCTAATAACAAACTTCCAAGAAAAGACCTAAAAATTAGCCAAGAATGTAACAAGAAACAAAATTCAACAAAAATAGCAACTAACTCCTAAGATTAAGGAACAAACTAAATTCAAATAAACCTAGACTCAATAAGCAGTCCTAAGCATGTATTCCAACAACCCTTAATCCTTGTCACTTGTAATGCAGTGCACTATATTATGCTATGCTTATTAATACCCATGGTTATAACTAATGCACTTATTTTTAACAAAAGAAATAAATTGCTCAAAAAACTGATTCTATTCATTAATGACTTGAGCTCTTATAGAGCATTACAACTATCTTAAAATAAAACCCTATTAAGCAATAGTGCCCTCAAATGGATATAAATCTCAACACTTCCCCTCAAGATGGGCAAAAGCACTAAGTCTATTTCATCAGATAATCTAGAGAAATCTAATGAGCTAAATCCTTTAATGAGGTAGTAAGTCACTTGCTCTCCAGCATCTACATGACCTAGCTCCAGTAGTCTGTTATTCAACTTTTCCTTGATAAAGAACATATCAATCTCCACATATTTAGTTCTATTGTGTTGCACCGAGTTGTTGGCAATGTTCATTGCTGACTTGTTGTCACACCATAACTTCATTTGAGCTCCTTGGTCCATCTTGAGCTCTACCAACAAGGTTATCAGCTACATCATCTCGACAACTCCTAAGACCATGGCCCTGTATTCTGCCTATGTTGTTGACCTCTCTACTATTGACTGTTTCTTGCTCTTCTATGTGACTAAACTACCCCCTACGAACACTATGATGTGGACTTGTCAACTGCACAACTTGCCCAATTAGAGTCACAAAAACCCTCAATGCCTACATGCCCATTTTCCCTGCGGATTATCCCTTTCCCTGGAGTAATCTTCAGATACCATAGAACCTGATACACTATGTTCATATGACCATTTTTTTTATCATGCATGTAGCAGCTCATCATGCTCACTACAAATGAGATGTTGGGACGAGTGTGACTAAGATAGATCGGACGGTCCATCAACCTCTGGTACCTCTCACGATCAACTGACTCTCTTACCTCTGCACTCAGTTTGGTCTTCTGATCAAATAGAGAGGCTGCAAGCTTGCATCCCAGCATGCATGTTTCATTAAGAAGATCTAATACATACTCTGAAAGAAGAATATTCTCTCTTGTCCACGACCCACCTCATTCCCAAAGAAGTATATGAGTTGTCCACTGTCCTTCAATTTAAAATCTTCGCCCAAACTTACATTTAGTTAAGCAATCTCTGTCCATCATCCCTAGTGATAATCAATTTATAAACATACACAACAAGCATAGTAGTGTGACATCCATTTCAACGAAAAAAACCAAATGGTTGCATTGATCTGTTGATATCACATGTCCATCATAGCTTCTCTAAGCTCGCTAAAACAGACTGTAGAAGACTGCTTCAAGCCATAAAGTGACTTCTTGAGCCCGCACTATTTGCCTACTGTCCAACTTGTACTGAATCCTAGTAGTATCTCCATATACACCTACTCCAATAATTTACCATGAAGGAACGCATTCTTCATATCAAGTTTGTGTAACTTCAACCCATCATTAAATGTCAGAGAAATTAGCGTCCTCACCATACTCAGCTCACTATTAGTGCAAAGATCTCATTATAGCCAATTTCACACGTCTGATTGTATTATTTCATCACCAATTGTGCCTTAGAATGCTCCACTTTTCCTTATGGATTTTATTGTGAAGATTCACTTGCACCCAACTGCTATTTTCCCTGGTAATGATACTTTCTCCCATGTTTAGTTTTCATCAAGAACCCCAAGCTCTTCATCATGGTCGCTTTCCACTTAGGATTCTCCTAGGCTACCTGTCAAGACTTGGGTATAAAGAAAGTGACAAAAATGTAATGAATGCTTGATGTACATGTGATATGTTAGTGTATGAAATAAATAGAGCAATGTAATGTTCTCACCGAAAATGATCAGGAGGATTTCCAACATTGTTGTGAAAGGCCTTCCTTAAATTCATGGGTGGAAGTAGAGAGAATAAGAATCATATCACTAATGCATTTTGAGTTGGAGGTAGATGGAGTAGGTGTCTCAAGAGTTGGGGTGGACTAGGACAAGAAACTTGCAAGTCGAGTAGCACGACAGACACTATTCCCTCATTATGCTTCGTTCTAATTATATACATTTTTAACTCCCCTTCAGCCTTAAGTCCCACCACCTCCAGATACTACCTCCTCATATTTTGTCTCCTTAATGAATTCATCCCTCATCACATGACAAGGCATCGCTTCTACATGAATCAATCTCACCATCACTACTTACCCCCTCTTGCTTTATACATCCAATATCTGGCGAGCCATAAAGGGTGAGATCACCTCCAGGGTGTAATACGGTTCAAATTCTCTAAAGAGCACATCCATGCTCATAAATAGTCTTTTCTCTATCGAGCACCCACAAACATACCTCTTATGGGTGGCAAAATAATCCACAAAAGCAGATTTCACAGCTATGGGATCTTGCTTCCCTACTAATGTTACGTTGTCCATCACAATACATACACAGTCAAATATTTTCAATGGGAGTATCTCACTATTACCTCCTTTCATGATATGATAAGGAGACTTCCAATCTAGCACTTTCAAGGATATCTTGTTAATCAATTAAGCATCTGCCAAAACTATTCCTCTTTGCCACTAGGACATTCATTGCAACCATCATGCTTCAGGCTAATTCTAGAATGTGCCTACTATTCCTCTTTGCCACTTCATTTTGCACTAGTGTATATGGTTATGTGGTTTGATGTTGTACCACTTAGTCTGACAAGTATTCCCCAAACGCAGACATAAATACCTTCACTTTGAGTATGGATTGCCTTATCGAAATCATTAAAACAAACGAACACATCACCCTTATTTTTCATCAGATACAATTAAGTAACATGAGAAAAATAATTAAACAAGTTACAAAATATCGATAACCATTCATTGAGCTTGTAGAACAAGATCCCGAAATCTCAAAATGTATCAAATAAAAAATATAATAACTTTGATTCCTAAAGCTGATATAAGAGCTTCTAGTAAGCTTGCTAAACTCAAAAACATCACAAACAACTTTTTGTTTATTTTTTTTCATACAAAGACATATAAAAATGACTAGTAAACTAAAAAATAAAATAAGAATGTCTCATGGATCTGTGATTTAGTAGCAACACATCCTGCACACTCCTCCCAAATCCCGCAACCCCATCACTCTCTATTATGATGTCAAAATGGAGTCAATCTCCTCCTATCCAAGTACCTGTCATAATTTGGCATAGGGCTTGGACATAACCAAGGCGAAGACAGAAGGTTGTACGATAAAAACATTAAATTTTTAGCTTTTATCATGACCCGACCTGGGACTTCGACTTAAACAAGGTAGGTACAAACGATCGGACTGTGAAAACCTTACATTTCTATAAATAATATTTTAATAATGAAAGAACCACTTAGAAAAATGAATTAAGGCAATGCAATTAAATTTTACATCAGCTCTGGTTGTCCCCGACAATTATAAACATTCTCGTCTATCGCTCATTTTTTAATAAATTAATTAAACCTGAAAATTTAGTTAAAATAACATTTATCTAAATAAAGCTGGTGAATACTTATACTCTTAAACTAGAATAATTTAATGAAGAGAAATACAATATGCAAGTCAACTAAACAGTATAAAAATATAAGGGTGTTTAACGGTCATCTAATATGATCATTCAAGTTGATTTTAAATATTCACTGAGTGTCTTATTATATAATTTACATATCAATATCATTTTTAATAATATACAACCTTCATAAGAGCACCGTAAAAAATTGTACCACTTATCAATTTCTTTTCCATTTACGTGCATGAGTATCTTAACGTTCCCCCGTTAGTAGCCCAAAAATGTGCTACATCATAGCCAAAAATGCACACGCAAGCAATCCAAATAATATATCTCATTTTTATCATGTCATTCAATAACTTGAACTATGCATTTAAATAACATGTAAATATTAATGACATACACTATATGATCCAAATGAAATCTATCTAAGTCACAGAGTGAATCAAACACACAACAAATCAATATTACTATAATTTAAATGTATCAGAACTCACCTAACCCTTTTGATGATTCTTGTAGCCACTTAATTTTTTGTCCTCTATTTAGTGACCAAAAAGGCAAAACATAATATTTTATCACTTCATGATTTTTTACTCAGAAGTATTTTTCAATTACATCTTATTTTAGGTATTAATATATCTTCTAAATTAAAAGACATAAGTAAAACTTGCCTCAATTGATTTTATTTGTTTGCTCCTTTCTCGACCACCTCTCATGATTATATTATCAAAATTCTAATTTAATTAAAAGTACTATTAATATCTTGATAATTAGACATATATTAAATTTATAAGTAATCATTCTGTCAGGTTGAGTCGCCGCCTTGTATAACTAAGTAGATCAAGACCACAATTACTAGAGATTACGAGACCACGGGATCTTGATCGTGTTCGTCATCATTTGCCCAACCATTTATTTTAAGCTCCAAGTGATAAATTTTACAACTTAAATTATATGTTGTTGCTACTATTTAATATTCATTTCTCAATCACTAGCCTTAATCAAAAGTGCTCTCCTGTCAACAGAATGAGTAACTATAAGAGCTTGCACCTATAGAAAACCTCAAACCCCAAAGCAAAAATTTCTCACAAAATGAGGGTCAAATCTTTCGATAGTGTCTTATCTATGATCTATTATACATTCTAAAAATTTAACCTGAATGCTCTCTCAATGAAACAACAAAATAGAGAGTCTGGGGAGTTGTCAAATTTTTGGAGCTCACAGATTTCTGTTGAATCTGCTAGAGAAGGTTCACTTTCCATCACTGTGTAATCATCTCTTTACCATAATAGCAGCTTAAATTAGCAAGAGAAATAAAAAGATAGAATTGCTTTCAAATATTGCAATCACTTAAAGCTTGAGTAAATTATATATGGTGAGCATTAGAGCATGTCCTGTGGATTTCAATTCAGGAATATGTCAATGAAAGATTAAAAAGTAAACTTTGTTCGGTGGACATTGGAGTATGACAATTGGATCTCAATCTAAAAGAATTGCCAAAAGGTCCCAATAGAAAAATGAAATTTGTCTGGTGAACAACGAGATATAACCCATGAATCTTAGCCCAGAAATTCACTGCTAAAAGGTCCCAACAAAAAAATCGGTTGTTTGGTAAGCATCGAAGTATGGCTTGGATCTTAGTCTGGGAATTTACTATCCAAAAGTCCCAACAAAAGCAGAAATTTTGTCTAGTAAGCATCGAGGATTACCTTGGATCTTAATTTGAGAATCTACTATCGAAAGGTCCCAACAAAATGGCATGTATACATGAAGATCACTATCTCATGATGAAATTTTGTGTTAATGAGTTGAGGGAAATGACATATAATGTTCAACCACAAGAATGTCAATGAAAAGAAATTCAACAAGACCGAATTTCAGAAGAAGATATTACTACTAGAAAATATCACTTTGATTGGCACCCTAATGTTTTATCTTGCTCACATACTCTCTTATGAAGAATCCCACTATTCATGGCTAATATCTAATTTGATGGTTTGGAGATTCTCATCGTTGTCGCTATGGTCATTATTATATCTGTTTAGAGCAACATCAAAGTAGTTCAGTATGTTAAGGTACTAGCACATTCATCTCAAGCCACAATTAAAAAAAAGTCCCAGTTACGAAGAAAACTATAATTAGACAGAAGATTTTATTGGTTCTTACGAATATAACTATTTGGATATTCGACTTTTTCCATCAAGAAGAGACGATGTTGAAGCTTCTTAAGCAAGAATAAAACTATGTAGAAGGCAAAAAAGAACATAAAATATTGAACTGAGAGCTCAACAACTACAACTCTAGCAATCGATTGTTCAATAAGCTCTAGTCACAGATGTGAGTATTCATACCCACAGCCAATTCAGAAGTCTAAAATGGGTTAAAATGAATAGCCTACTCGTGACATTGAAAAATCTTTTTAGGGCTTAACAATACTAAATCATTCTTTCTAAAAATAACCAGCCTAAAACTTTGTTTGCTAAAGCACACAAGATTTTCAAAATTACCAAAGAAATGATAATGAAGAGAATATGTTAAGAATTTATGGTGATTGAGACCAACAAGTACCAATCAGGAAGCTGCTATCTTCCATCTACTCTGATAGCTCAAGATTCATGAAAGTAAAACGATCAAAGACAGATTTGGCGTGATATCAAACTTATAAGATGATTCTAAATATCAGAGGTTTTTCAAAGCTTGCTCATAATTCAAATTTTAAGTGAGAAAATTTATGAAAATCTACAAGATTTAGCCAGTTATCTTGATGTATAGATCGTCTTCTGCTCAATTCTAAGACTCAAACGGAGGTCGGACTCAACAAGCTGAGATATGGCCAAGTTATTGTGTTTTCTCTCACTCAACAAGTCATGGTCATAGTGAAGAGCCTCATTTGTCAGTTCGACAACAACAAAAAAACAGAAGTGTTGTCACTTAAGATTAGAACTGTGAGGGAGATTAGACTCATCAAGCCAAGATTTGGCCTTGTTGTTGCCTTTTCTCTTTATTAAAAAGCTGAAGGTCAAAGTAAAAAAGCCCCGTTTGTTATTGTAACGACAAAAAAAGCCAAAAATTATTTGCTTGACAAATCTAGGACTCAAACGGAGGCTGGACTCAAAAAGTCAAGATATGACCTAGATGTTAGCATTTCTCTTCACTTAACAAGCCCAGGCCATACCGAAGCGTTTTGTTTCTTTATTGATCATATTGTTATGAATATTTGTAATTATCTACTCTCATGCATTTGTTGTATGTTTTATGTAGAATATTAAATTGAATGTACTGAATACATGAATGATATGTTTATGCTAACTACTTGTATGTGTATGAATGACTACGATAAAGTTACTATTTGATGGTACTAGTGTGGGAACATTAAGGTACCCGTGCATGTATATAAAAAAGGATCTTCATATTGACGTATCTTAATTGACATAATTTTTAGACAATGCTCATGAGATAGTTATAATATTGATATGCTACTAATATAATAAAATTTTTTGAATAACATCAAATATGTTTATTGAATTATTAAAAGCTTGACTGACATACATATTACTACTTTTTTCTCTTGTGTTATTGTGGTTTAAGAGTATGAGTATTCACTGCTTGTTTAGTTAATTGTTATTTTAAACTAATTTTTTAGGTTAATTAAGTGATTAAAAGATGAACGATAGACAAGAAAACGTTTAAAGCGGACGCAGATAACCAATAAAGAGGCAATTTTAAATATATCATTTTAATTTAACTTGATTGGTGGCTCTTTCATTTGTTAAATTGTAGATGAATATAGAAAACTTATTTTGCACCGTCCGACCGTCTTAGTTAACTTCAAGCCTCGGGTCAGGTCGTAACACATGATTTATTCTCTTTGAACTTCAACAAAGGCTTCCCTAGTGATAGCGAGAGGCTTCATCCCCGCGATTCTTCCTTTTACCTCGCTAAGTTCTTATTTAGGCTCAATAAGAACTTGAACATCCTCTTCTTCTTCACTATTGTTTTATTTATCATGACATTTTGGGGACACTTTCATACATATGTATCATACATATCTAATTGTAACCAGTATCTGGATAGTGTTTTAAAGTACTAAGTCACTTAACTCTTCTTGTTGGAGCTCATGCACTTTTGTTTCAATCTCAAATAATTGTGCAGTATTTTATGTACTTGAATAAGTTTCACAAGTTGCTTCCCAAATCTCTGATGTTTTCTTGTAAAGCAAAGGATTTTATCAAGCTTTTACGGTCATATAATTAATCAACCAAGACATGACCATATGATCCTGGATCTTTCATGAACGATGGTTAGGATTAGTGAGCTCAGGAGTTGTGTCATATCTGGTAAGATGTTTCTCTCATCCTTTTCCATTAATGTAAATAAACACAGATTGGGGCAATTGAAATAAGCTATGTTAGTTGAGTTTATGTTTTCTGATAAAAGTTGAGAGTTTTGAGGCTGATTGGACAAAATTCCTTGCCTCTGAGTTAGAACTAATCTCCAAGGTAGAGCTAGACATCTTCATTCCATAAGGTCCATACTTTGTCACAAAACCTCTCCACATTTCGTGATAAAAAGACTGACTAGATGCTGCTCGTCGAAGGGACGGTTTGCAGAAAAAAAACATAGCGGCTGCCGGGGGGATTCCGATAGAGGGCAGACAAGAGATCGGAGGAGAAAAGATAGCTGTGGGCCAGCCTCACTGCTGAAAAGACAGCAGCAGTTGGTGTAGATGCAGAGATTCACACTCACTAGACGGCTATTCCACCATCTGGCAACTGACTGAAGAACATGACAATGGCGTTCAAACAAAGGGAAGGCAAAGACATGCATTTGAACGATCTGATTGCCAACCTAAGACTATCAGGTAGAGGCAGCAACAGAAGCGTTCAAACCAAGGGAAGGCAGGAGCAGAGGTTTTCAAACCCAACGGCATTTGTCATGGACCCAGCAGCAGAAGAGTTCGAACTGGAAGCAAGATGACCACAGAAACAATAGTTTAGGCATTGATTACATGAAGGAAAACGTTAGAGAAAATTCTCTTATTCCTCAATCTTCAAATTACAACTTCTCTCATTATATTGAGAGTAAACTTTATGGCAAACAAAACTCCTACAATTACAACTTACTCAAGATACAACAAACGCATAAAGAAAGGACTACACATAATATTAGAGAGATAAATGAGAATAAATCTAAATGGGAAACACAACTCCACAATATGCTTATAGGCTTTGTAAAGAGACATAGGTGGAATATAAGAAAACCCCTTTTGCTACTGCTTTTGTTCTTTTCGCTGTTTTACTGTTCCAGTAGTGTCGTTCCCACCAACTTGCTAGTTGATGATCAAGAAATTATTCATGTCATTCAAATCAACCACTTCAAAAGTACGCCAACACAAATCATCAGATATTTCATTAACTGTCAAGCTATCCAGTGCTTCATCAAATAAAAAACCTATATCTAGAAAGAAAAGAGAACGTCAATCTAAGAAACAATCCCAGAAGAAAAAAACCTAAGCTTGTAAACCTGATGTAGAAGCCACACAGCAATTCCAGCAAACTCTAGAACGCCAATGTAACGATCAATCCAACTGGCATCTTCTGGTGCATCTACATTCCGAACAGGTGCACTGAGGATCTTGTTTTTGGATAAAGTATCCACTGCATCAGACAAACTTGCATCTGAAGGTATCTCAATTTCTGAACGAAATAAACATTTCCAAATTAAACCATCAGTCAAAAAAAGTTCATCCAATGATAAATCATTCAATAATAGATCATTCATGCAAAATTTGCAAGAAAAAATGCTAGCAAAAGAACAGCTGATTGTGCAACCGTATTAGTATCCACTGGCAATCAAATGGTAAATACATACAAATCCATTATATATGACCAGGTCACT
>JXCR01139019.1:65085-83402 GCA_002079205.1 Phalaenopsis hybrid cultivar | reverse complement strand
GCCCACAAAGCTTCTAACAACTTCTCATGCCAACCTCTCTTGTTCTCGTCCAACGTCTTCTTCAAAATCTGCACGAGCGTCTTATTGAAGGCTTCGGCCAAACCGTTCGCTCTGGATAATAAATCGTGGAGTATCTCCAATCTATCCCATGTCGTCTGACGAAGCTGTTGATCTTAGTACTCTTAAACGCTGACCCGTTGTCGGAAATCACTCTGCGCGGAACACCAAAGCGGTAGACAATCTGACTCTTGAAAAACTGGAGAACGTGTTGCGCTATAACTTCACGTAACGGTACTGTCTCTGCCCATTTAGAGAAGTAATCTGTAGCTGCGAGAATGAATCTATGTCCCTTTGAAGATGGAGAGTCTATCGGACCCACTATGTCTGTGCCCCAACACTCGAATGGCCACGAAGCGACGGTCGGGTGTAACACATTCAGAGGTTGGAGCAAGACCACTCCATGCACCTGACACAGGTGACACTTTCTAGCGATATCCATGCAATCAGTTAACATTGCTGGCCAGTAGTATCCGAGTCTATTAATCTTCATTTTCATTTTTGGCCCTGACTGGTGCGCTCCACACAATCCGGCGTGTACCTCTTTAACAATATCTTGTGCTTCGGCTGTGCTCAGACATCTCAAACCACATCTGATCAAACGATCTCCTGTAGAGGACATTATCTACCAAGGCATACGACAAGGCTCTTCTCGTGATATGATATGCGGTTGACTTGTCTTCTGACAATTTTCCTATTTGCAAATACTCTATTAAAGGCCTGCGCCAGTCCTTGAGATTGTCCGCCACTATAGCTACTACTCCCTTCCCGAGCCTGTGCAAACTGTCGATGTCGATCTGTGACAAAATCTGACGTCCCTGTACCGTAATGTCAACGGAATCCTTCGGTGGGCATGCCATTTCCTTAGCTAGTTTCGCTAGAGCGTCGGCCTGAGCGTTGTCTCCTCGAGGAATCCGATACAAAGCTACGCTAGGAATCTGTTCCAACAACGTCATCGCATACTGATGGTACTCTGCCAATCTCGGTTTTAAGATCCTATACTGTCCGACAATCTGTTGAATGACGAGTTGTGAGTCGCCATAAATAGTAATGTCTGTTATATCCATCGAGATTATCAATTCCAATCCAGTAATCAAGGCTTCATACTCTGCTTCATTATTCGTGCATGGCTCTGTCAAGTGAGAAGAAAATCTTAACATTCTCTGGTCCGGCGTGACGAAAATCAAACCAATTCCCGCTTTACCCGTTATGACCATTTGTAATCCTTTATCCTTCCTGGCTGACGAAGCCCCATCAAAATACATTTCCCAACGTCGAGTACTGAACGGTCCCACTTGTAGTATCTGTTCATCTGGTAGCTCATCATCGAGAGAGGACCCAGCTGGGAGTGGCNACTTTAGTTAAACCAAACACAAACCAAATACATACACAGATTAATTAATAGTCAACAAATGGTTTGTGTTTAGTTAAACCAAACACAAACCCCACATACAGACGCACACAATTTGAGTACTATTTGAAATTTATATAAATAACAAAATATTTTTAAACTAGAAGGGCCCTACTACACTCAGATTAAATTCTTTCATTTTTTAAGTTCACCAGAGCTGGATTCATAACAAAAATTTAATCTTGGAGTTCAGCTCGAGTCTGGTTACCACAAACAAAATCAATTTTCCTCCCAACCACATAGAGTATGACTTTCCTTGTTCATCTACAAATAAAAGCCCAAGGGTGACAGGAGCTCGTAGATGGTTGAGCATTAAATGGTAATTGACGCATAGCTAACATCTGTTAAAGTGGCAATCACAATAGCCCGCAAAGAGTTGCGAACCCAGAATCCTTGCAAAAAGACAGTTACAAACTGAACTCGAAGTACAGCTAAGTTAGTTAAGTGGTTAACAGCATTGGCAAGCTCGTTGCAACTGAGTAACTGAATATAATGCTTTATGCGGACAAATGTAAATAAAGCATTACATGGTTGAAACAGGACAGCAAAGATATACTTATTGCATTTTCAGCTCCATTTTTCTTTCGTTTTTTTCTGGAAGAACATAGGTCCCTGATTGAAAGCCCCGTTGAGAAAGTAGCATAATATTGGTGCTATCGTTGATCATACAGTGATCAAGGAGGTCCAACGAAGAACCACAAAATATTACAACTCGTGAGTCAAGGAACAACAATTTAAAGGGAGTGACCTGATACTAAAAAAGGTTAACGCTGCAGCTCGCAATCAGACATCTGTGAAACATGATCCTTCATAGAATGAACCCTACATATCAAAGAACAACTTGGTCTAGGTGCATACAAGCTAATCACCTATCTCGACAAGAAAGTCCGAAGAATGTGGAGTGGGAATGATTTTAAAATATTTATCTCTAGGAAGTGGCGATTCGACCACATTTGTATATATAAAATAAAATCATTGTGCACAAAAAAGAAAAAGAACGAAGGCTCTGTGTTTTCGGCGATTGACATTTCAACGCTGAGTCCTCCTCAGCGGCGCGTCAGGAACTCTATCAGCAAAAGCACCGACCAAGCCTCCTGTCGGTGTGGTGATCATCGACTGCAACTGACTAGTCCCTTCTATCGGATACTGTATTCTTTCCGCTTTTTGTCTCTTTGGTGAGGAGTCTTCCTTGGCACCGATTTTAAGTAGCGACGGTAGCCCTTCTGTCTCTCGGCGGCTGACGATGTCCATCAGAGGACCCTTGTATTCAACGTTGACCTAACCGTAGTCCAAGTCAAAGCTCACAACGCTACCTTGAGCTGCCTTTTCTTTATTCAGTGCGAGATTTAAGCCGTCTTTAAAAGAGAATATCAGCTTCGGACTTGACATTTTCCTGCAAGAAGACAGGAAAACGTCAGCGCGCTGAAATCCAAAACGAACAAGAACAACAGAGCATTATTAAGTAGATTTTAGAATTATAAAGGTGCAAACAAGTTTTTTTTTTATATTTATTTAATTTAGTGAGATTTAGAACGAAAATGAGGAACGTATAAGTGCAAATTCAAATTTTCATCTCATTAAAATTAATTTTATTACAAAATTTTGGGACCCAGTCACAGACACTAGCCGAACAGCCATTCCTCAGACCCAACATTATTTCCGGAGTTTCACTCCGAGGAACGTCAAGTTGCATAATAAGTTTTCAAATATCGCCCATTGACCGACAACATAGATCTTTCGCCTCGAGAGTCCACTAGCTGGTAAGATCCTCCTGAATATACTTTTTCCACGACAAAAGGTCCCTCCCAAGTTGGTTCGAACTTTCCACCTATCTTGCGGTGTGCAAGAATAGGCCTCCTGAAAACAAGTACGAGGTCACCAATTTTGAACGTTCTAGGGCGGACCAGTTTGTCGTGAGCGTGCGCCATTCTCGCTTGATAAAGTTCTAGATTATGCTGTGCTTCTAATCGTTTTCCTTCGAGACTCTCCAACTCTGCAAGTCTGAGTTTGGTGCTGTCTTCTGTNCTGACTGTGTAGACTCTGCACCAAGCCCTGCCTCGCCTCCGGCGACTGGCGGACTAGTGGAAGTCTCCCTTGAGCTATGGTCGTAGACCCTCTCCTCAGGAATCGGGGTAAGTGCTGCTTCTGCCACCCTTGCACGTCTCCTTCCCAGGCGAACGAAGGCTCTGTGTTTTCGGCGATTGGCATTTCGACGTTGTGTCCTCCTCAGTGGCGCGTCAGGATCTCTATTAGCAAAACCACCGATCAAGCCTCCTGTCGGTGTGGTGATCATCGACTGCAACTGACTAGTCCCTTCTATCGGATACTGTATCATTTCCACTTTCTGTCTCTTTGGTGAGTCTTCCCTAGCACCGATTTTAAGTAGCGACGGTAGCCCTTCTGTCTCTCGGCGGCTGACGATGTCCATCAGAGGACCCTTATACTCAACGTTGACCTAACTGTAGTCCAAGTCAAAGTTCACTACGCCACCCTGAGCTTTCTTTTCTTTATTCAGTACGAGATTTAAGCCGTCTTTAAAAGAGAATATCAGCTTCGGACTTGACATTTTCCTGCAAAAAGACAGGAAAACATCAGCGCGCTGAAATCCAAAACGAACGAGAACAACATAGCATTATTAAGTAGATTTTAGAATTATAAAGGTGCAAAAAAAAATTTTTTAATTTAAATTGGTGAAATTTAGAACGAAAGTGATGAACCTATAAGTGCAAATTCAAATTTTCATCTCATTAAAATTAATTTTATTACAAAATTTTGGGACCCAGTCACAGACAATAGCCGAACAGCCATTCCTCAGACCCAACATTATTTTCGGAGTTTCACTCCGGGGAACGTCAAATTGCATAATAAGTCTTCAAATATCGCCCATTGACCGACAACATAGGTCTTTCGCCTCGAAAGTTCACTAGCTAGTAAGATCCTCCTGAATAGACCTTTCTCACGACAAATGGTCCCTCCCAAGTTGGTTCGAACTTTCCACCTATCTTGCGGTGTGCAAGAATAGGCCTCCTGAGAACAAGTATGAGATCACCAATTTTGAACGTTCTAGGGCGAACCAGCTTGTCGTGAGCGTGCGACGTTCTCGCTTGATAAAGTTCTAGATTCTGCTGCGCTTCTAATCGTTTTCCTTCGAGACTCTCAAACTCTGCAAGTCTGAGTTTGGCGCTGTCTTCTGTTGTGATCTGATTAGCGACGGCTACTCTAAGAGACGGTAGCTGAACCTCCAACGAAAGTACGACTTCGGATCCATAGACGAGCGCATACGGTGTACATTGGGTGGAAGTTCTAAACGCCGTTCGGTAGGCCCACAAAGCTTCTAACAACTTCTCATGCCAACCTCTCTTGTTCTCGTCCAACGTCTTCTTCAAAATCTGCACGAGCGTCTTATTGAATGCCTCAGCCAAACCATTCGCTCTAGAATAATAAATCGTGGAGTATCTCCAATCTATCACATGTCGTCTGACGAAGTTATTGATCTTAGTACTTTTAAACGCTGACCCGTTATCAGAAATCACTCTGCGCGGAACACCAAAGCGGTAAACAATCTGACTCTTGAAAAACTGGAGAACGTGTTGCGCTGTAACTTCACGTAACGGTATTGCCTCTGCCCATTTAGAGAAGTAATTTGTAGCTGCGAGAATGAATCTATGCCCCTTTGAAGATGGAGGGTCTATCAGACCCACTATATCCGTGCCCCAACACTCGAATGGTCACGAAGCGATGGTCAGGTGTAACACATTCGGAGGATGGTGCAAGACTACTCCATGCAATTGGCACAGGTGACACCTTCTAGCGGTATCCATGCAATCCGTTAACATTGTTGGCCAATAGTATCCGAGTCTTTTAATCTTCATTTTCATTTTCTGCCCTGACTGGTGCGCTCCACACAATCCGGCGTGTACCTCTTTGACAATACCCTTCGCTTCGGCTGTGCTCAGGCATCTCAGCCACATCTGATCAAACGATCTTCTGTAGAGGACATTATCTACCAAAGCATTCGACAAGGCTCTTCTCGTGATATGATATGCGGTTGACTTATCTTCTGGCAATTTTCCTGTTTGCAAATACTCTATCAAAGGCCTGCGCCAGTCTTCGAGATTGTCTGTCACTGTGCAAACTGTCGATGTCGATCTGTGACAAAATCTGACGTCCCTGTACCGTAATGTCAACGGAATCTTTCGGTGGACACGGCATTTCCTTAACAAGTTTCGCTAGAGCGTCGGCCTGAGCGTTGTCTCCTCGAGGAATCCGGTACAAAGTTACGCCAGTTATCTGTCCCAACAACGTTATCGCATACTGATGGTACTCTGTCAATCTCGGTTTTAAGATCCTATACTGTCCAGCAACCTGTTGAATGACGAGTTGTGAGTTGCCATAAATAGCAATGTCTGTTATATTCATCGAGATTATCAATTCCAATCCAGTAATCAAGGTTTCATACTCTACTTCATTATTCGTGCATGACTCTGTCAAGTGGTAAGAAAATCTTAACATTCTCTGGTCCGGCGTGACGAAAATCAAACCAATTCCTGCTTTACCCGATATGATCGTTTGTAATCCTTTATCATTCCTGGCTGACGAAGCCCCATCAAAATACATTTCCCAACGTCGAGTACTGGACGGTTCCACTTGTAGTATCCGTTCATCTGGTAGCTCATCATCGAGAGGGGACCCAGCTGGGAGTGGGTGTGCTGCAAGGAAATCTGCTAAAATCTGTCCCTTGATAGCGCGGAGGGGAACAAAAGTTACATCGAATTGCAATAAAATCATCGACCACCTTGCTAAACGTCCGGAAAGTGTTGGTCGGGTCACAAATATTGCAACGGATTAACTTTCAAAATAAGGGCGATTTTATGAGAAAGCATGTAATGTCTAAACTTCTGGGCGGCGAAAATTAAAGCTAGGCAATGCTTCTCAATAGGAGGATACTTTACCTCCGCCGGTATTAGACGTCGACTCAAGTAGTAGAGTGTGTTTTCCTTACCCTCGTCATTGACCTGAGCCAACAGGGCTCCGAGAGAGTCGTCTAAGGCCGCGGTATAAAGTATCAACGATTTTCCCGGGATAGGGGCTGCAAAAATAGGAGGTGTCATTAAATATCGTTTAACGTCCTCGAAAGCCCGCTGACATTTCTCTTCCCAACCAAATTTGGCGTCCTTTTTAATTAATGTCGAAAAGGGCTGACACCTACCTGAGAGATTAGAAATAAACCGTCTTAGATATGCCAATTTATCTTGAAAGTAACGTAATTGTTTCAAGGTTTTGGGATGAGGCATTTCTAAGATGGCTTTAATCTTATCTGGATCAATCTCGATTCCCCGATAACGGACAAGAATCCTAAAAATTTCTCGGAGGTGACACCGAAGGCGCATTTCAAGGGATTCATTTTAAGATGATATTGTCGTAATCGTTCAAACACAATCCTCAAATCATACCAGTGACTTATTCGCTGCTCGCTTTTGACAACCAGGTCATCCACGTAGCATTCCACTTGGTTGTGGATGAGGTCATCAAAGATCCTCGTCATAGCTCGTTGATAAGTTGCTCCAGCGTTCTTCAGCCCAAATGACATCACTGTGTAGCAGAAAATTCCAATAGGCGTCCTGAAAGCTGTAAGTGCTGCATCTTCTAGAGCCATCTTGATCTGATTATAACCTGACGATCCATCCATAAAGAAGAAAATCTCATGTGTTGACGCAATGTCCACTATTAACTCTGGTATCGGTAGTGGGAATTCATCTTTTGGACACGCTTTATTTAAATCTCTAAAGTCAACACATACTAGAATTTGTTCATTCTTCTTCTTAACTGGCAAAACGTTGGCTAGCCACGTGGGATACTGCTCCTCTCGTACGAAATTAGCATCTATCAACTTCTTCACCTCGGCGATGACTTGCTGCTTTATTTCAAGACGCATTCTCCAGGGAGCCTGCTTTACTGGGGTCATACTCTTATCCACTCCCAGCCGATGAACTGCGACTTCTGAAGATAATCCTGGCATTTCATCATAGCTCCAAGCGAAGCAATCCTTGTATTCTAACAATAACTTGATCAAATCCGTAGCTTCCTCCTTGCTGAGCAGAGAACTTATAAAGGTGGGTCGGGGCTGCTCCTCAGTCCCGAGGTTCACTTCCCTTAATTCATCGAATGTTGACTTGATTTCTTCCTCCAATTCTAGTGGAGCGTCGTCTATTGGAGAGTCTTCAAAGTCATCTTCCACATCGAGGCAACCCTCCCCCAACTCGCTAGTAACAACCATGCAAAATCCGAATCATCGACTGGTCCTATCGTACCAAACCCGAGACCTTCCTTTGAATTGAGAGTTCGACCTTTAACATTCCATAATTTCTCAAAGAGTCATAGTTTATCNTGAATTAACTTTTGTACACAAGGAGAAAAGTAACCAAATGGTAGTTCCATCAATTCATTAGAATCATTCTCTNGTCATAGTTTATCCTTTGGCATTTGTTTCGGTACATATCCCTGTTGAATTAACTTTTGTACACAAGGAGAAAGGTAACCAAATGGTAGTTCCATCAATTCATTAAAATCATCCTCTTCCAAATTTACATGATTTTCCAAAGTAGGAGAAGGTGAAGCACGGTAAAACTTGATCGGTTTGAAACCAACACTCAGAACTTCCTTGACATCTAAACTCTCGATCTTTTGAGGGTAAATCGGAGTAAGAGTCATGGCATGCACGTAGTGGTTAATCCGATCATACATCGACTCATAATCATTTTTCTCGACGTCTTCCAAAGAAATTTCAAATTGTGGCTTCTTTCGTTTTATCATCATCGCTTCTTCATCCGACTTTCCTTCGTCAGAACTTTCTTCCATATCAATGCTGATGGTCGGCTTAGTCCATTCAACAGTCATGATGGTTCTTCCTCGCCCGCGTCCCCGGCCTCGATCTCGGGTCCATGGAGTAAAAGAACCCCGACCAACTCGTTGCGGAGGAGTGGCAGTGGATTGTTGAAGCGGAGTTGAATAATCTTGCTCTTGTGATACCTTTGAATCTCCAGTCTCATGTGGCACGGCTTCTCGAGAAAAGACCGTCTTCTANGAGTCATGGCATGCACGTAGTGGTTAATCCGATCATACATCGACTCATATTCACTTTTCTCGACATCTTCCAAAGAAATTTCGAACTGTGGCTTCTTTCGTCTCATCATCATTGCTTCCTCATCCGACTTTCCTTCGTCAGAACTTTCTTCCACATCGATGCTGATGGTCGGCTTAGTCCATTCAACAGTCATGCTGGTTCTTCCTCGCCCGCGTCCCCGGCCTCGATCTCGGGTCCATGGAATAAAAGAACCCCTACCAACTCGTTGTGGAGGAGTGACAGCGGATTGTTGAAGCGGAGCTGAATAATCTTGCTCTTGTGATACCTTTGAATCTCCAGTCTCATGTGGCATAACTTCTCGAGAAAAGACTGTCTTCTTCGGAGGAACATAGTAGGCGGCGTCTTCGTGGATGCCTACTTCATGAATCGAAAACGGTTGTAAATCACCTTTTATGCAATTCTCTTGCCCTTCTTTACAATACTTGATGCACTGATGAAGAGATGACGGGACCATGTTATGCTCGTGATTCCACGGTCGACCAAGCAAAACATTGAACGAAGTTTCCGCGTCGATGATATGAAATTTAGCGGTTGTTACTAACTCTCCTACCTTCATTAGTAGTGTAATCGACCCAAGAGCTCTTTCTCCTTTCTGATTGAATCCTCTTAACATCATTTTATCGGGGATGAGCTCCTGAACGTCGAAGTCCAAATATGCTAATGTCCGTAGACTCATCAAGTTGAGCAATGCTCCCGGATCTACCAGAATTCTGGATAACACAAATCTGCCGATGTTGACGGAAATGTAGAGTGGTCTATTGTGGTCAGTAGTACCCAGCAACAAATCCTGATCTGTGAAAGTTTCTCCGGGCCGATCCTTCAACGAACAAACCTCATCCGAGGACGTGCTAGCCAACTGAGCTAAGCAAATTTCCGGATCAAGTAAAGCCTTAACCAGAGATTCTCTCATCTCCTTTGAANCTAGCTCTCCTACCTTCATTAGTAGTGTAATCGACCCAAGAGCTCTTTCCCCTTTCTGATTGAATCCTCTTAGCATCATTTTATCGGGAATGAGCTCGTGAACGTCGAAGTCCAAATATGCTAACGTCCGTAGACTCATCAAGTTGAGTGATGCTCCCGGATCCACAAAAACTCTGGATAACACAAATCTGCCGATGTTGACGGAAATGTTGAGTGGTCTATTGTGGTCAGTAGTACCCAGCAACAAATCCTGATCTGTGAAAGTTACTCCAGGCTGATCCTTCAACGAACAAACCTCATCTGAGGACGTGCTAGCCAACTGAGCTAAGCAAATTTCCGGATCAAGTAGAGCCTTGACCAGAGATTCTCTCATCTCCTTTGACAGGATCAGAGCATCGAAAATACTTAGTTTGGCTGACAACTTCCTCAGATGTGCTAATACGTTGTAATCCACTTTACTTGGACTTCCAGTTTCCTCTCGAACCTGTGTCTCTTCCATTGTCGAAGGTGGCTCGTTTTGAAGCAACTGGTTGTTTCCCTTTTTCCATTAGAGACGTCCCTGAGGGTAACACTTTTCCTCTTCTCAATATACTTCTGTAATCTCTTCCTCTTTTAGCGTTGTAATCGATTCTTCTGGTGTCGATTCTAAATCTGAAAAGTCCAAATTGATTGCTACTGATGTTCCTTGACACTCGAGGACTAGCTCCTCACTCCCAGAACTGTAATAACCGGTGTTGTTAATCTCTTCGTCATTTCCATTAACACGTTCATCAGACTTAAGTATGATTTGAGGGGGGAATCAAAATCGAGGTTAGATTGGTCGTAACAATCACGAAATCGCTAGAAACAGTCAAAACGTAGCCGAAATCGTAATCGTTATATTCAAAAGACCCCATAGGGGCAAAGAGATAGTCATACACAGTCAGTGGTTCGAGGAATTTCTCCCCCGAAACCGAAACAACCAATCTAACAGAGGCAGCCCCTATCCTACCCCTTGCGCTATCAGTCTTCCTCTCGTGCACGATCTCGTCTCTCTTCTTCTCTGGCTGCGGCAATTTCTCTGGCGTAATCTCCATCTTTGGCTTGGTAGGGTGAAGATTCTGAATGGCGGCTTGTGCTGATGCGATCTGAATCTGGTCAAGTATCTTCTTGGATGATATGCTCCAAATTGTCTTCCAACCATTCTCCTCTGCATACGGATCTATCGGAGCGATTGGCTCAACCAAAATCATATTTATAGAACCTTTTTCAGGTTCTTTTAAATATTCTTTCGGAATCGTTATATTCCCTTCTTTGAGATTCCTCTCAAGCCAATCCTTAAAACTGAAACATCCTTCTATGGTGTGTCTGATGAGTCTATGGTACGGACAGTAGTTAGGTTGATTTTTCTTATCAACATCTTCCGGTTTCCTTGGCTCTGGCAATTTGAACCCTGGTTTCTTCATTAAACTTCTGAACACCTTTGACACGGCTTCGTCCTTGAAAGAATATACCTTGCTCATACGCTCTGCAAAGGATGGACCCTGTCTACCAGCTGCTCTGTACGATCCCCTCTGGTACGACTGCTGACCAGACTGCTGAACCTGCTGATGCTGCGGCTGGACATGTTGTGATGTCTGTGAGGAACTCTGATGAGACTGCTCGACTTGAATCCTCATCGGTTGCTTTCCTTTATCGACCATTGCTACTGTCCCGGACTTCTTTTCGAACATCCTGGTTATCCTGGACTTATCGGCCTTCTCATGAGAATCCGTATGCTTGACTTCTTCTTGCAGATTGCTAGCTTTGTTAAGAGCTTCTCGAAGGATTTGATGGTGAGTCCTTTGAGCATGAAAGCTACTGGCCCATGTATGCTCTTGAGCAAAATCTCAATCACATGATGTTCCTGTACCTGAGGCTCACACTTTATGCTAAGGTTTCTCCATCTCAAAATATTGTCTACTAAAGTCTCGTTAGATTTCTGCTTTTCTGTCACAAGATCCCCAATAGAGACGTGGTGTCGTGCTCCAGCAAATCTCTTCACAAACAACTGTTCTAACTCGGAGAATGTTTTCACTGATCCGTTGGGCAACTCGGCATTCCAATCAAAAGCTATCCCTGATAAGTTGCTGACAAACTGACGGAAAAGCAATGCTTCATTACCCCCAGTATTGCCACAACTTGCTCGAAAATGTGTTATATGCTGCCTGGGATTTCCAGTCTCATCAAATATCTTATAGTTCGGTGACACAAAGCCTTTAGGGTAGGGTACAACATCGAATTCCTCCGGGTAGGGTCTACCATTTAAAACCAATGCACCACCCTTAGACTGGGTTAAGGCCTCCCGAACCTGCTCAACCATCTGTTTAAATTCCGTCTCTGTAATGACGCTTTGAGCAGAGTCTCTCTTTTGTTGATCATCTCTGTTAGCTGAGGCAACTTCCCTCCTGTCATCTATGATCTGTACAATTTCTAGTTGATTAACTTCTGGAGAGGCTACCTGTTGTGGTTGAGACTGTCCCTGAGTTGCAGTCATTGCAGCAGCCATCTCCTCCATTATTTTCTTCATTTGGTTGATTTCTTCGTGTTTCAGGAAGATAGTCCTACGCAGCTCATCCACGGTGTTCCCTTCCACAAGCGGTTGGGCATCGCGCGCAGATGAAGTAGCTCTAGTTTCGATGACATGAACGTCCATGAAATCTTCCTCGAGGTAATCTTCAAAGTCTCCATTTTCATCATCCATGAGGACTCCGTGCTCTCTGGCTAACTCAGAAATCTCGGTCCTCAGCTTCTCGACCTTTTCTTCAATTACTGATTCTCGTATTATCTTAAGATCTGGAGGATTCTGCTGAGCATCCTCTACTTGCTCATTCACTCCACTATCAACTGTTGTGACAACTCTGGATATTTCAGATCTCTGCTTTATTCCACGAGTCTGCCTCACGGGCTTAACAAAAGGCACTGGTGCAGCAACCTTAGGTACCCATACCCTCTTTTCCGACGTTGATGCCTTAAGATGAAGCTTCTCGGTAGAGGCATCGGTGTGTCGAAGAGAAGTATGCTCCCTACGGTGCAGACCAAGTACGTCATCAGGCGATCTCTTCCCTTTATCTCTCCTTGGGAAATCTTTGTGGACGACGGTAGGCGGTACTCTCGGGCCTAAACGCGACTTAACTGGTCGACGTCCTACGGGCCTCATCGCAACGGGTGCGTTATCTGTAACAGCAGCGGTACTGACTCGGTCTCCAAGGCGAAATCTGACTGGAACACGGGCTGGAGGTACTTCAGCTGATCTCTGATGCTGGAGGACAGGCCTGACATTCTTCAAGATTTCCTTCTTCATTTGGGGCGAAGCGGCGCATCCCATTCGCTTAAGCAACTCAGCGACACCGCACTCCTCTTTAGCAGCCAGTCTTTCAAACACTGTACGAACTCTGGTGATAGGAGTAGGCTTCTCCCTCCCCTCACCACGACCATGAGATGATGGTAAAGCAGCAGCGATCTTGTGAACACTCTCATCCCCAGAGGTATTTATCAACGGATGAAATTTACTTCCACGTAGGAGAGGGGATGTGTCAAGCAATCCAAGTTCCTCCTAGTGAGGAATCTCATCAACTGGGGCTATCTCTGTAGCCTGGGCCCTGGCGGCCCTCTGAATCTTCCGTCTACGATTCCTTCTTTGTGACCTAGTCGGCAGCGCGGTTCTTGAACTAGAACCAGTCTCGAAAACTGATGGCAAGACAGCAAATGCATCGACTGAGTCCTCTTCAATCAAGACTTCCTTTCCTTTAGCAAAAGGTACAACGGGCACAGTAACAGTGAATCCAGCGACGGTAGGTGTAACCACTCTCGAACGGACGGATGAAGGAACGACTGACTTAACGAACGTTGGGGCGGTGACGGTTTTCGTTCTATTATAAGCAGGAAAGTCCTGGGGGCAGTTCAAGTCAAACCCGACAGAAGGCTCCTGAACTTCAGGAGGAGGAACTTTCATGACGACGAATAGAGCCTTTCCAAGTACGACCTCCAACGCATCAAATCCAGCTCCAAACTTGATCTTAGGGGCGACATTACGGGCCTCTCGGCCGGTGGGGCAAATTGCAGGAGAAAGTAAGAGTTGGGAACTCCATCGTAGCAGCTTCAAAAAGAAAGCTCTGAGGGTCAGTATCGGCTAATACCTTATCATTTTAGTGCGGACACTAAAAAAAACAAAGGTCGTTCTGTGAATTGGGTACACATTTTCTTTATTATTAATTGTTTTTATTTTGTGGGTTTCAAAATGTGTTTTTCAAATTTATCATTTGCTTAGCAATTATAATATTAAGATATTTAATTAAATCAAACAAACGATTAAAGGGCGAAACAACTAGCTCAATTTGCAAGTAGCAAACTAAACAAAAAAGGATACGAGGAAAAGACAAAACGAGGACCCAGTGCGGGCCCTACACAACGTACAACGTCCAGGAGGAACTAGACCACCAACACACCTATCGGGGGTCCGACCCCACACAAAAATAAAGTCCTAATAAACTTCTAAACCTCTCTGTTCAAAGGTGATCGAACAGACGGTCCTGAAGTCCAAAAGAGTTGATTATACTTACCCAAGAAAGAAATGAGTGAAGCATGTCAACAGAAGAAGGGTAATTTGGTTCATGAGGGACATGAACACATTACCAATGTATGAAGACAATATTCCTGATTTAAATGGAGAGAGAAGCTATTCCCCAGCGGAGTCGCCAGAATCTGTCGGCACTTAAAAAGAAGGTTTGAAAAAAGTTTGGGGGGTCGTCCGTAAGAAGCTGTTGGCAGCCGGAATTGAAATCCGATCGCCTGCTTCGGAAGGACGTTTTAATTTATGTATATATATATATAATTTTAGAAAAATATGAAATCAAACTGACCTCATATTTTTCGAAGTTTAAATGAAAGAGCACTCTACCTCAAATCTTGTATCTATCCCGAGGGATAAACGCAAGACTTGAGGATGAGAATCTCGATCAACAAAACTAGGAAAACATATGACATCCGTTTGGGTCTGCGAAACCATTTTATTTGCCGACAAGTTCCCCTTATTTAATACAAATAATTAAACAGGGTTTATTTTAAGCTGGGTTCGGAAAAACTTCCTATAAGGGCAAGCCCCTACAGTTAATTACATCTTAAATGACCTAGGTCACCTCAGAAAACTCTCGATAAAAATCAGGGAATAATGTCTTCAAAGAAGTCAAAATAGGACTTTACAACGAAATCGGACAAAGAGGTGTGAAGGGGGAAAAGCTCAAATCTGGAACATGGTTAAAGGATCCAAATGAAGAGAAACTAGGGGAAGCCACAGATCCTGAGGCGAACCTCAGTAGGTTCCTAGTCTATCCTATGGTTTGACTCCAATTTTAAGAAGAAATTATTAAAATGTTTCATCCTGCCAATTCTTATTTAATTAAGGCTTATATTTGCGTGACAGAGCCACACAAATTGCCTAGAAAATATAAGGGTTTACGTCGTATCGGACGACAACCTCGGAACCTAGAACGAGTTAGGGCTTAAATCGTACAGCAGAGCTATACGAATGCCTAAAGAAAAGGTGGAGGATTTATGTTACGCTAGGCAAACAACCTCGAAAACCTATGGATTGTTATTTAATTTATAGGAAAAGGAATATTGCGCTAGGCAAACAACCTCGAAATCCTATGGATTGTTGTTTAATTTCTAGGAAAAGGAATAGCGCTAGAGGCAAACAACCTCGAAAACCTATGGATTGTTGTTTAATTTCTAGGAAAGGGAATGAGTTTCACTGGGGAAGACATGTTTGCTGTTGAAGATGGCCGTGCTGCCCACTGCGCTAGCTCCAAGCTCCTCGACGTGACGAGTTTAAGTTTCCTAGGGTGTCTTGTTATAGTATCAAATCAAACGGCCCTATGATTGTAGTCCTCTAAACATCCTATACAAAAAGAAAACATGCTTGAAGTTATATAATATAAAGTGTGCAAAGCAGGAACAAACAATATAATGCACGTGGAACAGTAGTAGGTAGAAACAGAAATGATATAACATGCTGTATAAGAAGAGCAGTAGCAGGTAGAGACAGAAATGATATAACATGTTGTATAAGAAGAGCAGTAGCAGGTTGAAACAGGAAAATTAATTGCTGTAAAATGTAAAGCAAACTTGTACGCCCGTGAGATCCGCTGTTCCTTAAGTATAGCAAACCTAAATGCATTTCAAAAAGCAAATTCTGAAAGAAACGTCGTCCAGGAAACCAGAGAAAAAGCGGAGAAACTCGAGAAAATCAACGAAAAAAAACTCAAGTAAAAAAAATCCTCAAAACTCCCGGGAAAATTCCAAAAGAAAGGAAAAGTAACACATGTCCCAAAACTTTGATAAAACAAAAAGAAGATTCAGAGGAGGGGGACCGCAAGCACTCGTATGGGACTAGGCTCAAATATATTTATTCTCAAGGGTCCACGAAGGCTACTCGGTCACCCGAATGTATAGAACCTGCCACTCGTCTAGAAGCGTGTCTTGAACCTCACTTAGGGGGCTATTTCCCAACCTAAACAGATATTCGTCAGGTGGACAACATGTTTTAAAAATTTTATATTTTTGACATACACATAAATCTTGAAAAAGATTATCAAATCTTGTTTTATAAAGAAGAATGTATTTTATATTTTGAAATAGATTTTAGTAATTTTTTTTTATTGTCCACAAGACGATTACACTGTCAGGCATAGGATCGCCGACCGACTAAGGAGGCTCGAGCCAACTCCCGCTAGACTTATGTCGGTGAAGGACATCATATCCTATTGCTCATCAAATGTCTGGATCTTGATGTTATAGGATGACATATTTATGTTCTATCTTCGGTGTGCCTTTATCATCAACATCGTACGCCCCAAAACGACCACTTGCGACCTTGCTTGATGGTTTAAAGGCTATACGTGGACACTTATGCATCAGACATAAGCATCGAAAATCGAACCAAGAAGCAAGGAAAGAAAATAACAAAAATGGGGTAAGAGAGAGGAGACACTGATCCATCTAAAACAACGAAAAGGAGACTGAATCAATTCTCAAAACTCGTATCAAAAAAAGACCTGAAAAAGTAGGGTTCAAGGTCTTTCCTAACAAACATAAAATATTCCTTTGCGCTGATTCTCCAAACCTCAAGAACGCGGGATTAATCGAATCAACCAAATACTTTCCCAAATAAAGCTTGCAAATCCTCCTCAGATCCCAAAGCCAACAAAAGGACCACCAAAGACAACTATGCCTCCCTGACTAAATGAAGGGATAACTGAAATAAATATGATTTTCAGTTATTTATATTTATTTCAGTTATCCCTTCATTTAGTCAGGGAGCTCAATAAGAAACAAAACCAAAACCAGACTGAGCTCAATAAGAAACAAAACCAAACTGAGCTCAATAAGAAATAAAACCAAAACCCGAGCCAGCAACCAGAGACGGAGCCAAAGCCAGCCTCCAACCAAAGCCAAACTGAGCTCAAAACCCAGCCATTCAACGCCCAAAACCGTGACTTCAAATCAAGTCAAAACCAAGTTCAACAAGAACCAGAAACCAAATCCGAGTTCGATGAGAAATAAGAAGCCAAAATCGAGCTCAACGAAAATTAAATCAAGCCCAAGCATTGATATAATCGAGCCATACAACATTAAAGCTCTAGCCATTTTAAGCCCGAGGAACAACCTGCATGTCTAAACATTCCAAGCATGAAATTATTCAACAAGTACATGAACAGAGGAGGCACTTCACAAGGAGCTAAACCCAGCCTTCAGAACAAGCTGTAACACATTCCAAATTAAATAAGTTTTCTCATAGCATATATTTCAAGCCAGGGAAAGCCACAGGAAACCAAAACTGAGCCCCCAAACATGTCTAAACAGTAAACTGAACTCCCTAGCATTCGTTTAAGTAAGAGCAAGTCATACGATGCCAAAACCGAAACCCCAACATGCATGAAAGGCCAGATAACCTCTCCCATATCTCATGCTAAATAATAAAATAAAAAGAAATGAAAAGCTTCATAATTCATATCCCAACATGCTTGCAAGAAGTGTCAGAATCATTTCAAAACCATATTTCAAGCTTCCTATTCACGATAATAGAACTATGCCACTGTTTCATCTCAAACAAGTAGAAAGAAGGAGAACATTTCTGACATGCTATACTCCCACCATTCTAAGCAAGTAACCAAATCAAACTCCTAAAGCATGCCCATATTCTTATCCTTCACATGTTTTTAAAGTGAATGCCCCAAATTATATGAAAGTAAAGAGAGCTAGCATGTTGTATCACCCAACAGAGGCAAGCTCAAAGGCTCGGCAGAGGGAAAATCGAAAGAAAACAGAGCACCAAAGAAGAGGGGGAAGAATGGTACCTCCTCAATGCAAACGTAAAGCACAGCAACACAAGAAAGCACCTCAAAGAAATGCTCTCCTAGAAATTCTCTTGCCAATTCCCCTCACAGCCAAAATTTCCACTACTCTCAAAAACTTTTCTCAACAACCTCAAAAATTTCATAAGGAGCTGTGTATATAGGCAGAGAATTGAGAGAAGAGAAAGAAGACCACCCCCAACAGTCCACAGCACTCGAATCGGGCCAAAGAAGAAAAGGACACGCTCCCTGCTCACAGAAGACGAAGTCAAGTTAGGGAAGGATGGCCGCGGGCAGAAGAAAGTCAGGGAAGGACGGACGCGGAGTCAACTTTCTCTCGCGCGAAGGAGAAAGAGCTCGCTCAGCTCGAGACCGAGAAAGGGAAAGAGCCAGACACGCGAACGGGAGAAGG
>JXCR01139019.1:45106-58216 GCA_002079205.1 Phalaenopsis hybrid cultivar | reverse complement strand
ACAATATTAAAAGAAAATATTAATGCTTACTTGTCCACATAAATATGCTTCAAGGGGCCGAACTTGACACATTCCTCTTGAACATCCTCTTTAATATCCAAGTCAAAATCAGGATCAGTCTGTAAAAAATCACAAATATTAGCACAGTAAAATTAAATATCAAGCTATAAGCCATGCTACAAACCTACCTCAGTACTTGGATGAAACATGTTCTTTAACAAAATAAATTCACTTGGCTCCCCTATAGGCTCAGGAATGGTAGTAGCAAGCACAGCTGGAAAGCCTGCAGGTATGGTAGCCTGTCCATTTCTGGGCAAGGATATAACAGGTTGACTTAGAGCCACTCCATTAAGAACAGGCACGCCCAGAGACTCCACAATACTACAGAATAATGAGAATTCATCAGCAACAGAACAACTTCCAACAGGGAGAGATCTGAGTGGAGTAAGCTCACCTTGAGGCAGTTCCAGTTCGATCCAGTTTCTGCATCAAAATTGCCCTTGAACGTGCATTCATAGACTGCCAAACCAAAAAGCAAAAAATTCCTGAGGTGTAAGGGGGTAATAAGTTCTAAAAATAAAACTTACAAACTTTGAACAGTTGATTTACATTATAGAACCAAACTGGTTAAAGAAACAATCAAGTTTATTTTTAATAACAGATCTGAACCCACCAAAACAAGAAGGGAAACAGCTAAAATTGATGACCTGTGCATTGGGGTGTGTGTGTGTGTGTGTCGCTACTTTTCTGGATAGTTTCATTCAGATATAAACAGTTGCTTAACAACATCGTTGGGGCAAGAGAAAAGGTGCAGTTGATGGGAATTTAAGTATTGCTATCCGGATCTACTTTACCCGCAATCTTCTCCCCAATATTTTTAAAACAAGCCAACATCTAATGCAATGAACAAGAATTTTCTAACAGAACAAGATGATAAAGGTCTAGCACAAATGAAAATGAAACTGCATATCATATAATGGAATTTGGACTTACCAAACCGCCTCCATCATCATCATCAAAGTCAGTAGCATTTGTTCCTGATTCTTGTGAAACGACATTTTCAGTTACAGCTGAAACCTGATACAGATGGTAAGTGTTAATTCAAAAGAATTAATTATAAATATAGAAAAAATAACTATAATTCATATTCTACAATACAGTGGATACAACCTTAATTATCCGGCCAGCTATGTCTAATTTCCCATTCAAACTTTGTGCTGCCTTAGCATATTCAACTTGGGAGAACTGAAGAGAACATTCAGAAAACTAATAAATAGATAATAGCAAAATCAAAAGACAATAAACATTGGATATGATTGAGGATCCATGCTCACTTGAATAAATCCATATCCTCTGCAATGCCCAGTTTCAGGATCCAGTGGTAATTGGACAAGTTCTACATGACCAAAAGGCTCAAAAACCTGAAAAAGGTGTATATATTTAGTAGACATGGGAGCTAACTACCACAATTTGCATTATGACGATAAACTTCAAAAAAATAATTAGCTATTGAGACATAGAAATCAAAAAATTAGAGGTAGAGATAAAAAATTCACCGTAAAAAATGACAAGAACAGCAACAAGAATGGCCAGAACAAAAAATAATAAAAAATAATAATTTGAAAATTTTCAGGTAAATACTGATTTTTTGTCATATCATGCATAACTAATAGAAAAATGACTGTTAAAATGAGTTCGGACGGATTAGAAAGTCAAATTTACAACAAAAGAAAAGAAAAGATGCAACCCCTAAGCAAGCATTGAAGAGGCTTCANCACAAGAAAATCTTATAGACATTCTAATGCAGTCTTATATTTACAGTAAAACTGAAAATGATGATTTATAAAATTCATTAATCAGAAAATAAAATTGTTGAGAATGTAAAGATTGTAACGTCATTCCAAGTAAAAATTTAAGTACTCAATATTAATTATTAATTCTAGATTTTAAAACAAGAAGTTGGAAGATAAAAATTATAATGAAACATTGTCATTGAATTAGATGGGGGCACCTAAACACTCAAATCAAAATTATTTTTATGAGTAAACTTCAAGATTTGAAGATTTAGGATGTTCGTGTAGAAGCTAATTCTATATGGGATAAAGTAACATGCATTATTAAACAAACAACAAAAGATCTACTTGGAGAATTAAACAGAAAAAGTTCTATAAATAAAAATAGTTTATAGTGGAATAATAATGTGCAAGAAAAGATAAAATATAAGAAGTTTTGTTATAAAAATTGATTTAAATGTACAAGCATAGAGAATGGGAAAAATATAAGGTGACCTGTAATGAGTCAATGAGAATAATTTATGACGCTAAAACTTATGTTTTCAGCGAACATTATAATAGATTAGATATTAAAGAGAGTGAAATATATATGTATAAACTAGTCAAGGAAAGAAAAAAGAAAACTAAAGAAGTAATTCATACAAAGTATATAAAAAATGAAATCAAAAAAAATATTTTTCTTAGAAGAAGATATTTAACATATGTGGGTAAGATATTTGATAAACTTTTCAATGAAATTTCTAAAAATATAATCTACCTTAATGATTTTAATATCATTAATAATAATAAACTTTTTATATTTACCATCGCACTAGTAAAAAGTTGATGAGGCTTTAAAGAAAACTAATAGTGAAAAATTAGTAGGACCTGATGATATCTCAATTGAATATGAAAATATTTAGAAGAATTGGGAGTTTCTTAGCTTACTAAACTCTTTAATATTATTTTAAAAGTTAAAAAGATGTCTGAGGAGTGGACGAAAAGTATATTAGTCCCTATTTTTAAGAATAAAGGGATGCACAAAAGTGTGCAAATTATAAAAGAATTAAGTAAATGAGTCGTACATGAAAATTATGGGAGAATAATTGAACATAGCTTAAAACGTGATACAAAAATTTCTCATAATAAGTTTGGATTTATGTCCGGCAAGTCTATTATAGAAGTTATATATTTATTGAGAGATTTGACGGAAAAGTACAGAGAGAATAAGAAGGATATACATATGATTTTTATTGACTTAAGAAAAAACTTACGATAAGTTTCCAAACTAAGTTAATTGCAGAGTTCTAGAAAAGAAAGATGTTGATATGACATATATTCAAGTCATTAAAGATATGTATACAAAGTACTTGTGTTCAACCAGAAGGAGGATTGACCAAGTATTTTCCTATTTCAATTGGATTACATCAGGGGTCGCTTTAAGCCCATATCATTTTGCTTTAGTTATTAAAGCTCTTGCTAGACATTTATAGGAGCATTGACATTGGTGTATGTTTTTCAATGATGATATCCTTCTTGATGATAAGAATAGAGAAATAACTCAGAAAAAACTTGAATTATAGAGGTTTACATTACAATCTAAATGCCTTAATTTGAGTAGATCTAAAGTTGAATATATGAAATGTAATTTTAGTAGCATTAAAGCTAGTAGCAGAGTTGTAACCATGGGTGATCAAATTATTAAACCGTGTGAACGATTTAGATATCTCGAGTTTATTCTTCGAAGTGTTGGTGACATAGATGAGGATCTTATTAGTAGCATTCAAGTTGTTTGGCTGATGTGGGGGAATGCATCGGGCCTATTGTGCGACAGAAAAGAACCACCTAGGCTTAAGAAAAAAAAAATTTTAAATGTTAGTGAAACCTTTAATGCTTTACGGCACAAAATGTTGGCCTTTAAAAGAGAAACATAAACACTGAGATGAGAATGCATAGTGGATGAGTGGTTTGACACTTAGAGACAAAATGCAAAACGAATGTATCCATGAAAGGGATGGTGTAGCTCTAAAGGCAAACAAGATTAGAGAGAGTCGTCTTAAATGGTTTGGTCACATTAAATGTCAACCATCAGATGATCCTGTTAGGAGAGTAGATGTTTTAAATTCAACTTATGCTAAGAAAGGTAGAGGTAGACTAAAAAAACTTGGGCATATGGTAAAAAGAAATGATGTTAATTTATTAGAATTAAATGAAAATATGACACTCAATAGGAAACAATGGAGAAAAAGGATTCATGTAGCCGACCCCACTTAGTGGTTTAAAGGCCTCTTGTCGCTATTGTTGTTGTTGCATCAATCTACATTACAAATGCAACATAATCATAATGTCATATATTGATATTGAAATTATAAGGCAAAACATGCAGACATACAATGTACTAGGCCTACAATGCAATTAATAAAGTTTGCATAATAATTGATTAAGCATACATAACTCCAAGCCGCGCAAGATACATAAATGAGAATGATTAAAAAACCATCAAAACATGGCAAAAAAATAGGAGTTTTAACTAATGCCAATCTGAAAAATTAATGTAAAAAAAAAAAAAAAATGCAATAAATATGAAAGAGATTGTGTAGCAAGCTAGAGCAGTTGTCGGGAGGAGTAATGTGACTTTCAAAGTAAACAGCCATGGTCAAGGTACAAGCACATCCTATGTCAATTTTGCTATTCCTTTTGAGTTGGTTAAGCACGAAGTTTATACAGTACCATTCCCTCTTTGCATTAAAAAAAAATTATTTTGTATTAATGTTAACTTATAGTCGAAAAAATAAGATGCATTCACAAACATAAATGATCCTAACCGTCGACCTCTGATATCGCAGCCCTATAGAATCTAAAGAATGTTACCTTCAACATAACTTGTCTCCAAACAACAGAAAGTACAATAGAAATTTGCGCATTTTTTTTCACGACCACATTATTGGCATGTTACCCCCACCAGCCCTTTAACATAATCATTTCTTCATATATCATTCCTACATTAGACATACCTATCTTTACACTATCCTTTCTTCCACAATCAACTTATATCAATTGTGTAGCAAGCTGGAGCAGTAGTTGTTGGGAGAAGTAATGTGACTTTCAAATTCAACAGCCTATGTCAAGGTACAAGCACATCCTACGTCAATTTGATATTTCTTTCAGTTGGTCAAGCATAGAGTTTATACCTTACCATTTCCTTTTTTCATTAAAAAAATAATTTAATTTTGTATTAATGTTAACTTACAGTCAAAAAAATATAATTAATGGCTTGTATCATTCCTACTTTAGACACATACCAAACTTAACACAGTCCTTTCTTCCACAATCAAATCACTTACATGGATGCCTTCTTCATTGTCGAACTTTTTGATTCATTCAGCGTAATTGGCCTAATTACAATTTTATAAAATTTGTATATTTAAGTTTCCCCGATACTCTCTGGTTGCACATTGCTGATAAGGAACTTCTTCATTTTAAATATAATTTTTTTATCTCATGAAGTAGCATTTCTTTTGTATCTTCATTTTTATATATAACAAAACAAAGATAAATAAACCATCATGCTGAAATATCACAAATCTTCTAATAATATAGGTGAATAATTGGCACACCTACCCAAGTTTCATATCACATACTTGTCTATGTTCTACAAATACTAAGCTCTATATCTTCTACATAATGTTTACATTGTTCTAATAGTAACTTTTTTCAACAAAGCTCTCACCAATTAGAATATGCCATCTACAAAAAAACATACACCAAAAAACCTCACTAATAAATCATTTGTAAGTCTCTATAATTGATATAAGAAGACGAACTCTTAAATCTTAATTAAAAACCTATTAATACTTGTCAATATTCAATCATGTGTGGTGCTAATTGCTTCAAAATTCATTGACACCGGTCTAGGATTCTTAGATGGTGTGTAAAGATGAAGGAAGGGGTTAAGGAAAGTTGTGGGATTATAGTGAAGAGGTAAAGAAGTAATGTGATATTTGCTGTTTTGTGGAACAAAACAGCAGAGAAGTGAAGCCGGCACTCGATTGGCGAGCTAAGGCCGTCGATGGCCCAATGGGAGAAAAAAAGCAAGAAAATGTCGTAGACGGCAGCTTTCCTGGGTGAAAATATCAAGAAAACGTCGTCCAGTGACAGTTTCAGCAAGCTACAAACTCCAAGGAGGATCAAGTGCATGTTTCCCAATCAAGTTACAAGCACACCAGTTAAGAACATAATGGATATAGCACCCTTAAAATTAGAAATCTGAGAGATTTTTTAAATAGCACAAAATAACAAGAACAAGCTGTCCAAATAGGCCAAAGCAAACAATTATATAATAGAATCATAAAACAACCCTATATCTAATTAAACCAAACAAGGAATGACCCTTAGAGCTGGCTCAATCCACCCCAAGGGTAAATCAACCTAAACTAATCCATCATTGGCCTGGTCCCTATGCAGGACGCCATCCCACATCAGTCCAAAACCCAATTCAGCGTCCAACCCAAATGCTCTTGAATCATTCATCTAGGAAACACTTTCTTCTCTAATGCACGCCAACTCAATTCTAATGGTTCTCCATCATAAAGCTTCTTGAGATCAATAAAAAAAGTATTTTTATCCATTAAAATATTAGCCTCTTATCTTTCAAAATTTACCATCTTATAATAAAGCAATAATTTACTAAATCATGTAAGAGCATTGGGTTTTTCCCTACGTCGAATTGCTTCAAAAAATAATTAGAGTATAAATAACTATTGGTTTGCCCAACTCCTAAGCCTTTGGATTGAATAAAAAAAATTCCACTCATTTGGCATAAAAGTTGGTATCAATGATAAAAATAATTGAGCGAGAAAACAGTGATTCCAGGTCATTTTCGGCTCTCATAAGCCTTGGCATCTCCTACAATGGTTTGACAAAGGTTCAATAAACATTGATTACATCAGCTATATTTGGTTGAGTAGGCTCTTTTTGCATAATAATAGATGGCGTTGAATAAGATGTTATTTGAAGGGGAGATAATGGCCAAAATGGAAAGCTCTTAAATGAGGGAAGACATGTGAATATTAAGTTTAAACATCACATACTTGAAAAACATGTTAGTGTAGATATATCTAGTGATTGGTCCTATAATTAAGCTTTTGAGTTAAAAACAAGTATAATCGCTAGTTTAATAAGCCCAATTTACATGCCCTTTAATCCACACACCATAAATTCCTTTATTTTAATCATTTCCATTTTTTTTTAATAACATGAGTGATGCGATCAAACTTTATCCAAGATTCATGCAAAAAAAGCTATTTATGGTTTGGTAACCACATTACACCTCTTTAAATGTAACAAAATGCTCTTGTAACTAAAACACGACACCACTAATTCTTCATACTTCATCAAGCTTAAAATACACTTTAAAAATTCATCCACCTCTTATTAAAATTGATTTAAAACCATCTTTAAATGCAACTTAAGAAACACATAAATTTACTAAATTTACAAGTTTCATTGCCTATAGCTTAATACCAATCACATTATTATTAGCTTTATAATATCCACTTCAACGTTGTCATACATGCTCTCTATCTCTATTATCCTTATGTTATTCCTACCATTAGCCCTAACAACAAAATAGAGATATAACCATCCCTAATGTCATGGATTCTCCCATTTACATTCCATTTGTTGCATAAAAGAGAGTAATTCTTCTTTTAATCATTTTCTCCAACAATTAACTTTCTTCTATTTAAAATTCCCAAATTCCTTGTAAAAACTAAATTTTTAATTTTAGAAATGTCAAACCTTACTACTTTCCACGGGAAATAAGTTAAATAATGGGACAAAGCTAAGAGTTGATGTTTTCTTCAATCGTTACCAACATTCATCATAAGAGAGTGAAGTATTGTTGTTTCACTCATGGGAGACATAAGAAAACAATTGCTTGCTTTTCAAAATAATCAAATAAGATCATGGCACATCACTTTCAGAGAATGCTTTGCAACAAAATTCAAATTTGAATTCGCTTCAAGCCCTCTTTTATAATTCTACAATTGGAATTCAACCTACCATTACCTATGAATCTTTATTATCTAGGCTTGAAATTGATAATAACAGTTTTTCACACTTTATTAATAAAACATACTTAACTTTTTTAACAGTTTGGTAGTTGAGCATTTTTTTTAAGTATCTTAATTACAAAACTCATGGTGGAATGTTTGAACAGCAAGCACAAGGCTTCATTATACTATTTGGCTCTTCTTTTGTTTTATCTCTCTTTTATCTTGAGATTCTTGTTTAAAATTTTGCTATAGCAGAAGTTGCTTTAATTTAATTTTGCTATCCATCGGGATAATAATAACTTGTTTGACCTGATTCTCCTAAATTCTTTGCATGCTAGATCTCTACTGAAATTAAATGTTATTGTTCCCTACGGAAAAATAACAAGCTAAATAATTGATTCAATTATAATTTTCTTTTAATTGAATTTTTGCATGTTTATTATGATGCATTTGCTCTCATTGGATTGGTTACTTTTACATTGTTAATTTCATATATATATATATATATATATACATATTTTCACACTAAATGTTATTTCAAAGCATTAGGTTCCTTAAAGAAACCCTAGAATCCCCGATAGTCTTGCATCAAGAAGCATCTTAATGGCAATATCACAAGTTCTTGTAATAGAATAAACATTATCCATTAATGTCCAAAAAAAAAGTGAATTTAAAATGAAGTGTATTATTTCAAAGCATTAGATTCCTTAAAGAAACCCTAGAATCCCCGATAGTCCTGCAACAAGAAGCATCTTAATGGCAATATCACAAGTTCTTGTAATAGAGTAAACATTACCCACTAATATCCAAAAAAAATTGAACATAAAATANATTATCCATTAATGTCCAAAAAAAGGTGATTTTAAAATGAAGTGTATTATTTCAAAGAATTAGATTCCTTAAAGAAACCCTAGAATCCCCGATAGTCTTGCAACAAGAAGCATCTTAATGGCAATATCACAAGCTCTTGTAATAGAATAAACATTCCCACTAATATCCAAAAAAAATTGAACTTAAAATGAAGTGTGTGATGCTTAGAACACCTGATCTAGTAGCAGTTGCACGCATCCTTGCTTTTGCATTTGAAGAGGAGGTTTTTTGTGATTAGAACAAGTATCTCCAGACAACATGAAAGCTAACCTTACCATTGATCTAGGCCATCAAAAGGAGAATAGCCCAGCATATCTAAACTATCCAAAGGATCACACGAAATTATACTGTTATGTCATCATNATCAAAAGGAGAATAACCGAGCATATCTAAACTATCCAATGGATCACACGAAATTATACTGATATGTCATCACCAAAAATATTAAGCTAGATGTCAGCCCAAGAAGAATGTCCCTCAAAACTGCATAAAAAGTTACTTGCAATCTAGCGTTATCATCAAGCAGACAAAACGAACCTTTTGAAAAACTATTAAGGATGAATCGATAATGTGATACTTGTATTTCTTTTTAAAATAAAAAAATTAAAAATATTAATAATGTCTGAAACATAGAAAAAAGGTTCTTGTCCCAAAAGTAGCCTGATCACAGCATTTATCGGTAACACACCACAGAACACCAAAGGAAACCTAAATACGAGTCCTAGTAAGCATATATATAAAAAAAAAAGTCAAAATATATCAAATATTAACATATTTAAAACATTCTGAAATAATCAAAACAACCAAATTATTTTCTTAAAATCNAACATACCTTTTATAAGAAGTCAAACAATGATAAATAAGAGTAATCAAGAAAGCAGAACTCTTTCTCTTAAAAGTTATAATTGTCGGTGTCTCTTTTATTTCCCCTTCCATCATCACTTGACAAAACAATAGAAATAAGTAGAGAGAAGCAGAAAGGGGAAACGAACGAAAAGAGTCAGCTCTGAAAAATGGTTAAAGTCTATCCAAACAAACAAAGCTAGGTTATTCATTTGCATACTTTAACTCACTATAGTAGACTCCAACAAATTCCCCGGTTGGAAAGAGAAGAGTCTGATTCTTGTCTCGATAGGGTAGAACCCTATCTTTATGGTCGTTTAGTTCATTGAATTCGACAAAAGTGAAAGCCAAAAAAAGATNAAAAGTTGTCATGCATTAACATCTGAATCCAGGCAAGATTTCAACATTCACACAAAGTGATTTATCTATGGTCGTATGATCAACCTACATGGATGGAAATTCATATGCTATGAACATGAAATTCCTGGCAAGTTGCTTTTGAATAACTAGGAAAAATATTCCCCTATATATTACTTGATTTCATCTTTGTGATTTAGCAGAACTCACTTTCTACAAGCTAAAACAGATGCCAGTAAAAAATTTAGTTGAAAGCACTGCATATTTAATCCTTTTATGATATTAAAAGAGTAGAAAACAAAAAACGTGAACATGAAGCAACAGGGACAGTGCAAGCAATTGGATAAGACACAGCTCGGTGGATGGTACTGTAATGGATGTCGCTATTCTTATTATGCTTTGGGACATTTTTAGCTCTCAAGTTACAACTTATTTCAAATCCTGTCTCTATCTGAGTGACAGATAAAACAAAGATTTCTGATTTTTAATTCTGCTCCTTTTATCTAATCACGTCCAATGGAGAAAATGGGAATCCAACAAAAAGTTGACAATTCCATCTTTTTAGGTGTTTCTAGTTAAATTTGATGCTGACATATGCATAATGCATTAAGCTACCTGTTTCTGAGGTTACACGCAGGGATCTGGTAAGGGTGAATACATGCACCCAAACAACTGGTTATCCAATGTATCCAGCTAACCAATTTTTATTTCATGCATTATCAAAAGGCCAAACCTACAAAATTAATTTCTCGGTTTGAATTTTAGTTTTAGTATAACAAAAACCAACAAAAAATTTTATCACGAAGCTATTGCCCGATAGATGCATGATGAAAGGACATTGAAAGTCACAGGCACTAGTGTTAGCAACTATGCCCAGGACCGTTCATATAAAGGTATATGCGGACGCTTATGCATGCATGATGGGTGCTATTTTGTTCGTTTAGTTTCTTGAGTTGTTTTCTTTTTAAATATTTTTTTTTCTAGTAACATTGTAAAAACTAGTATTGTGTATGAAAGAATTTACAGCATTTAGGATCTATTTGGAGAAAATGAAACAATTCTTCATCTAGACCTAGCATATTTCAAAATGTCTTGAAAATGATAGCAGGGATGAAGAAAATTACGATTTGAAGATGATAATTATGAAGAAGGAAGGCTATTTTATTTTACAACAAAGATGATGATTCTCATAAAAACCTTTTAAGGTTTGATGAATATAAAACTTAAAAATAAAGTGTTATTATATTTTGAACCTAAGCTCTAAAATTCAGCATTTTATCCTAATATTATGCATGAAGCATAGACAAAACTAATTTGGAGGGTTTTAGCAATTTTCTATAACTTCCCAAATACAAAACCTCGCAACGTGTTTCCTCCTATAAATCAGCCTCTTTAAGATTTTACCTCTCTTGCTATGAGAAGAAGATTCTTTCGCTGTTTTTGTCTTGTCCCACCCATGGCAAAAGTTAAGTTACTGGTTTTCCTTCAGAATGGCTGGAACAGTAACCTTTAAACTAGATTGGTGTTGTGATTCACAAAGACAATAAACAACTTATTGAACTCTTTTTCTTCCTATCGATCTAAACTATCCAAATTGGATTTGTGTTTAATTTCCACTTGAAATTCCCCGGTTTTCTGATTATTAAATAACAAATTTCAACAATTTCGATTATGTACTCCATCAGCAGCAATCAAATCAGCAAACCAGTAACAGATACAGCAAACAATGGGGAGAAAACAGCCAACGACAACATAGCAAGTAGAGACAAGGGACCTACTTCATCTTATCCTGTTGTAATCTGAAATTTATAGAACAGTCCAAACAGTTCAGCTTCCAGAGCCTTGGTCTCTCCTGTATGATGTTTTAATAAATGCTCCAATTACATTAATAGACTCCTGGTGACATCCGTTATTTGAGAATCACCATCAATGTTAATTTTCATGAAGCAAACAAGCTAGTGAAACTTCAACCAACATGATCGTTTTAATATTTCACAATGTAATGCCCCAATCATGATCGTAACTGATCTAATTGGAATCCACTTGACCTAGATCTAAATTTAATCCAAAATCAATGCATTACTACAATCAAGATAGTTTTCTTTTCCAATCTAATAGTTTTCTTAGCCATGATGTTGATTTTCCAAACCGATTATCTTTCATTCATATATGTTAAGAGTAATCTGATGCGATGTTGCCCTAATTATTTTAGCTTTAAGAATACCTTTTTCACTCACATTTTTGAAATATTAAATTAGTTTTATTTATAAATGTCATGGCCACACAATGCACTATGTATTAAGGCTCTAAAGATTTTCAACCTATAATGGATTACTTTCTATGATCAAGTATAGTAGTGGCCATTTGAACATTTGTGATTTCAATGGCGTCTAATAGATGTCACCCATTATCTTATTTAATGTGTTAGATTTAATGAAAATTATCCAAGCTGAAAAATCAACACATTAAAACTATAAAATGAAAGGTTGTGTCAAAGAAAAAGAACATCAAATTATTGCTACTTGATAAAGTAAAGACCTAACTTAAATCAAATCTAGACCTTTCTAGCCAAAATGGGAGCAATCATGACTCTCCGCACAATACGAAATTGTATGTGTTAAAATTAACTGATTCAAGAAGAAGCATAGATTTGGTTCAAATTTGTTACGATGAGAACTTAAAATTTCTCTCACTATAATATCTTACCAAAAAAGATGGTATAAGGCTTCCATTGAGCAGTTTTCATTTGTTCCAACACATTCTCAACCTAACAAGATGCCACCTCCAATGGAATAACGTCTCCACAGCAATAGAGTATATGCTACAAGTCAAATATACAATTAAAAAAGAAATATACATTTATGCTAACTAATCAATTACTTAATGCAACATACCTTTTATAAGAAGTCAAACAATGATAAATAAGAGTAATCAAGAAAGCAGAACTCTTTCTCTTAAAAGTTATAATTGTCGGTGTTTCTTTTATTTCCCCTACCATCATCACTTGACAAAACAATAGAAATAAGTACAGAGAAGCAAAAAGGGGAAACGAACGAAAAGAGTCAGCTCTGAAAAATGGTTAAAGTCTATCCAAACAAACAAAGCTAGGTTATTCATTTGCATACTTTAACTCCTCACTATAGTAGACTCCAACAAATTCCCCGGTTGGAAAGAGAAGAGTCTGATTCTTGTCTCGATAGGAAAGAACCCTA
>JXCR01139019.1:18943-38670 GCA_002079205.1 Phalaenopsis hybrid cultivar | reverse complement strand
GAGCTACACCAACCCTATCACGAATATATTCATTCCGCATTTTGTCTCTAAGTGTAAAGCCACTCATCCACCTAATCATTCTCATCTCGGCAACACTTAACTTATTATTATGCTTCTCTTTTAAAGGCCAACATTCAGCGCCATAGAGCATTGCAGGTATCACCACCGTTTTATAAAATTTTTCTTTCAGTCTAAACGGTACTTTTCTATCACACAAAAGGCCCGATGCATTCCTCCACTTCAACCAACCAACTTGAATTCTACTATTAACATCCCCATCTATATCACCATCGCTTTGAAAAACAGACCCAAGAACGTTCACACCTTTTAATAATTTGATCACCCAAAGTTATTATTGGAACTTTTATACAACGAAAACTTTTATACATGCATCCTTTTAATAACCTTTTTTACACAACGAAATAAAAAATCATTAACAAAAACTTCCTTTGGAAGATCTATCTATTATTACAAGTGCATCAAGTTATTGGAACTTCTATACATACATCAATAATATTGTGGAAAACTTACCAAAAATTTCAAAACAGGTTTATAGTAGAGTTCGACTTAGTCTTGTCAAATAATCAAGCCACATATCACTAAAGGTCCCCTTGGAGCAGCAATAGTTAATTGTAAAATTATTTGTAGAACTGTGTGAAAAACATATATATATTTTTAAGTTGTTGAGGATATTACAATAATTTTCCATTTGCAAAAATTTTACTATAACTATAAAAATCAAACAAAACATTTTGTAAAATAATGTTTCTCACCACAAAAATTTCAAAAAAATTGCAACAAAATTTGTGGGGTGTCCACCATATGTAAAGAAAAGTTATGAAAAATGTCTGACCCTAACACGATTTTTCACATTGAAAATGAATTGTACAGTCCCCAAAACAACACTTGTTTAGCAAGCTTTAGCTGTAAAGACCCTTGACAAAGTAATTTTTTATAAGAAAGAAAAATGTCCCCAAAGCAATGAATATAAGTACAAACATGCATAAAAGGCATTTAGTAGCCTCATAATAAGATTCATTATTATTTAGCATAAGGCCCAGATATAAATGAAAACTTCCTTGATAAAAGTGTCATTTATGCATAATTCATAATATTATTCCAATATGCATGTTTATCTAAAAATTATTTTAGAATATCATGAAAATCCTCTTGAACAAATAATGGAATAATAAAAATCAATTGGGCATCATAAGCATCGTATTTAAACTAAAAAAATGAATTAAAGATGAATGCAAATATATAAAATAGACGAACAAAAATTCCTACCAAGAACTAATAATCAAAGTCAAATCTTTCAAAATAGAGGTCGGATTTGAACTAGTTAGACCTTCTCGATCTATGCTTTTTTCCCCAAAACATTTTAAGGATTCTCGATCCCCTCTTATTCTTCCTCCAACTTCCAAACCCTTACACTAGATCTAAGAAAACCCTTTAACTCTCTCTGTCTTCCACCAAAACACTCCAAAACCCTACTCAAGCGTGGAGGGCAAGGACCATCTCCAATTTATGCTTAAAGGAGGTCAACATAAAAAGTAAAGTTTGGCGTTGCGTGAGGATAAGTGGTCGTCAAGAGGCCTAAATAGCCATCCAAATCTCAAAGTTGTCAGTAGTTTCTATTTGGAGCATTATTAACCATCAGTGACACCACCTTCAAAAAGGAGGGCAGGTTTAAATATTCAACCCACCTAGCCCGACCATGACTAGAACTCATGGTTTAGCCCGTCCACATGGGTCCAATCATCCCAAAGCATGGCCTAAGGGCTCTGAAACAGCTCAATCCAAAATTGAGCCTACTAATTCTCAGGCATAATTTCTCCATGTTTTATAAGCATAAATTTTTCATGCAAATTCAAGCTTCCATTCTCCACAAAGACTTATAATACTTTTTGTGCTTAAAGACACATAAATAGATTACATTATTATTTTTCCTTTTAGTAACTATTCATTTGAAATTCTACAAAAAGTTCCATCAAAAAACATATGCAATTCAAGAAGCTACACAATTAATTACAACTATATTTCATCTGAGTTAAGTTACAACTATATTTCACATGAGTTAAATTACAAGTATTTCACATGAATAAAAGTTTTAAGAGCTTAAGGATTACGTCTCCATTGGTATCCATTCATCATTACATAATAGCATTGTGATTTGTGCCTAAGAAAATGATTCCAAGAGTAAGGTCTACGGAAAAAAATATAAAATACAAGGCACCAACAAATAATCTGGCATCTTTACAGGCTAAAGACCAGTTTCAACTTATATCCTATTAATTCTTTCCTCGTGTTCTATACGTTCCCTATAAACCACTTGATTCTAGTAACATGTTCCAGGATCAACCAAAATTATCCTGCTAGCAATTGAAAATTCAGCCATATAAAATTTAATTATAACACTTGGTCTCCTAATGCCCAAACTCTTCAATTAATAAAACTAAAAATTCAGCTTATTCAGGTCAATATCATTTTTCCCATGACAAGTACAAGAATGAACAGATCAAATAAGTACCCCATGTGACAATTCAACTGCAGTTGCCCACACTTCATCTCCCTCCTTTTAGCAAACAAATTCTCTTCCAAGCGTCTCATAATACAGTAAATCAAGATGCAAACTGTTTGGAAATGAAGAATTGAAGTTACAATGCAAGATATCAAGGCTAAAGAAACAAGAATCTCGAAAATGTAAATAAATAAACGCCTTGAAGGCAGATGAATAATAACTTAGTTCGTACCAATAGAAATTAAAAAATAAAAAACCACATCTAGTAAACAAATTCCAAAAGGAAAAATTCTTATGTCATAATAATAATCGCACCTGCTTTCCCTTGAGTCCCTTTCATCTCGCTCCCTCAANACCAACATTTATAGCATCTTTTAAAGCACATGGCATAGGATAAACATACCCAACGCCTTTTGATCTCCTTGAGTTCCGATCCATGATCAACCGCACATCTCTGACCTGGTAAACAAAAATCATCATAAACTAACTCCAACAAGTCAAAATGCATGAATACTTCGAAGTTTGAACAATTCATTGGCATTCTTATACTACAAATTACACCTCTTATGTAGTAAAGTTGATAAGGCCCCAATCAACTTTTCCATTTACATAACACTCACCAAATAAATAGTATGTTGAGCCACAAAAAAGTCATTATAATAGACCTCACTGAAGCAGGGAAGCATTTACTGCAATAAGAAGCAAATGTATCTCAATGGAAGGCATCAAATATACCTGGCGGTAGATTTCTTACTAAAGTTTCAATTCTTAAGCACAAAATTAGTTCATGAAAACTCTCAAAGGACGATAGGGGTATTTGTATTTTACAACTATATAAAATAGAATACCTGACATTGCATGAATTATGTAAATATCAGAGCACTTTTTATCAGTTCGGTGCATGCTATCAAAACATGTAGAACCTAATAAATTGAGAAGGATAAGCAATCACAAGATCCCATATCCACAACAAAGAACAAGAAATATATTTCACTGACCTTGCCCACTTTTGAGAAGAACTCATAAACATCTCTCTCAGTAGCCTTCAAAGGCATCTACACAGCACCAGAGCAGGAAAAAACAAGTGTAGCAAATAAATCAAACAAATGATAATGTTTGTGCAGATTCCAAGGATAGAACAAACACTCCTAGCATACCTGATAGGCAAAAACTGTCCTCTGATCCCTTTCAGGATCAGCTTCAGCTTCTAACGGTTCTTTTTTCTCTCTAAACCGCCTGCATGAAAATGGAAAGGCTTCGTGTTAGATGAAGAAACATGGAGGTGAGAAAAATGAAGTCAATTTTAAACAAGTCAATATTAACAAAGTTGAAGAAAAGTTCGATTCAAACAAATAGTAGTGTCTGCCTCTTTCTTTCATCAAGTTTTCAAATATAGGGCAGCTGAATGAAAGGTCAAAACAATTTACCATTATCTACAACCATAAAAATAAAAATGATTAAAAATGAAAAGTTTATTAGCATTGACTAAACCGCCTGCATGAAAATGGAAAGGCTTCGTGTTAGATGAAGAAACATGGAGGTGAGAAAAATGAAGTCAATTTTAAACAAGTCAATATTAACAAAGTTGAAGAAAAGTTCGATTCAAACAAATAGTAGTGTCTGCCTCTTTCTTTCATCAAGTTTTCAAATATAGGGCAGCTGAATGAAAGGTCAAAACAATTTACCATTATCTACAACCATAAAAATAAAAATGATTAAAAATGAAAAGTTTATTAGCATTGACTAAACCGCCTGCATGAAAATGGAAAGGCTTCGTGTTAGATGAAGAAACATGGAGGTGAGAAAAATGAAGTCAATTTTAAACAAGTCAATATTAACAAAGTTGAAGAAAAGTTCGATTCAAACAAATAGTAGTGTCTGCCTCTTTCTTTCATCAAGTTTTCAAATATAGGGCAGCTGAATGAAAGGTCAAAACAATTTACCATTATCTACAACCATAAAAATAAAAATGATTAAAAATGAAAAGTTTATTAGCATTGACAAAACCGCCTGCATAAAAATGGAAAGGCTTCGTGTTAGATGAAGAAACATGGAGGTGAGAAAAATGAAGTCAATTTTAAACAAGTCAATATTAACAAAGTTGAAGAAAAGTTCGATTCAAATAAATAGTAGTGTCCCATTCTGCCTCTTTCTTTCATCAAGTTTTCAAATATAGGGCAGCTGAATGAAAGGTCAAAACAATTTACCATTATCTAAAACCATAAAAATAAAAATGATTAAAAATGAAAAGCTTATTAGCATTGACAATTACATGGCCACACACTATACAAATCAAAGTAGTCTTAGCAGATGGCACAAACAAACAAAACTAAATAAAAGCATATGACATTATATTTAGAAAGCAAACACCTTATCTTTTAGGAGTGGTGAGATGTACTTCAAAAACAAAAATGTGATACAAAAACCAATTTTTTTTAGTAAGTACAATCAAATCAGTCTTAACAAATACCTTATTTTGCTGCTAAGATCAAGTTTTGATTTCATCTGGATGTTAAAATTCAGCTTCAAGAGGATACTAAACCTCCAGTAACATAAAATTATTTTGTAAACGGTGAAGATGTAACTTTTCATAATTACCACCAACATACGTTTACAAAAAAAAAAATGCTTGTGGATTACATCATGACACTAATGAATTATTTATATTCAAGACCTTTGAGTGCCTCGAGATTAGAAAACTCTATAGGTTGTGAACAATGTTATCTCCACCCAATTGTACGAACATATCAAGACAACAAAATGGATTTATGAAGTCGGGCTAATTGTAGGATAATCAAAAAACTATCTAGCATGATGCAAAGCAGTAGCTATCAGCCACCTTAAAACTTTGATTTGAACCCGACTGCAGCAACCTTCCTCCCTCAAATTCAGTCAACCTAGAGTTACACAATTATCCTTATAAGCCTCCCTGCCTCCACCTATCAAAAATTTAAAATACAAGGCACCAACAAATAATCTGGCATCTTTACATGCTAAAGACCAGTTTCAACTTATATCCTATTAATTCTTTCCTCGTGTTCTAAATGTTCCCTATAAACCACTTGATTCTAGTAACATGTTCCAGGATCAACCAAAATTATCCTGCTAGCAATTGAAAATTCAGCCATATAAAATTTAATCATAACACTTGGTCTCCTAATGCCCAAACTCTTCAATTAAAAAAACTAAAAATTCAGCTTATTCAGGTCAATATCATTTTTCCCATGACAAGTACAAGAACGAACAGATCAAATAAGTACCCCATGTGACAATTCAACTGTAGTTGCCCACACTTCATCTCCCTCCTTTTAGCAAACAAATTCTCTTCCAAGCGTCTCATAATACAGTAAATCAAGATGCAAACTGTTTGGAAATGAAGAATTGAAGTGACAATGCAAGATATCAAGGCTAAAGAAACAAGAATCTCGAAAAAGTAAATAAATAAACGCACTGAAGGCAGATGAATAATAACTTAGTTCGTACCAATAGAAATTAAAAATAAAAAACCACATCTAGTCAACAAATTCCAAAAGGAAAAATTCTTATGTCATAATAATAATCACACCTGCTTTCCCTCGAGTCCCTTTCATCTCGCTCCCTCATTTCCCTGCTCCTAGACCTCTCCTTTTCTCTTAAGTACTCAATATCATGCTTCCTAGAGCTGCTGCGGCTCCTCCTTGATCTTTCCGTCTCCCTGTCCAAATCCATCTCTTTCTCACTCTCCCTATCTCTGCTCCTTTCCGTCTCCCTTTCCCGGTATCTATCTTTCTCCTTCTCCCTTTCTCGATGCCTGTCTATCTCCCTCTCCCTTTCCCGGTGTCTATCCTTCTCCTTCTCTTTCTCTCTATCCCTCTCCCGATGATCCCTGTCCCTTTCGCGGTCCTTGTCGCCGCTCCTACGGTAATCCTTCTCCCGCCGGTCAGATCGGTCAAACGCCCCTCCGTTCTCGTCCGTCCTGAACTTCTTCGACTCGCGACTTCTGCGGTCACCGGCATCCTTCTCGCCCTCGAAACGGTGCCGAGAGTTACGCAGACCTGTATGTTTGCGGACACAGGGAACGTCGACTGATTTCTCCAAGTAGTCATACTCGTCGAACTCCATCGCCGGAAAGCGCCGGAAAGCGCCGGAAACCAATGAAGTATCGCGACAAGAAGGAGACGAAATCGGATTAGGGCTTAGCCAGGAAGCCGAAAAGAAGTGGGGGCGGAAAAAAACGAGAGATTGTGCCGAGACACAGACCAACTTCACATGCGGCCGGCTGGAGGACATAAGGGCTGAATTGGTATGGTCAAGCCCATCAAGGGTTCGGAATGTTGCAACCGTATCAATGGCCAAGGTAGAAAATTAAAGTTATATCATCAAAAAAAAAAAACTTATAAATTTGATACGCCATTAACAGATTTTCATCATCCCATATGAATCTAAAATCTAAAGGCATGACACTAATTTCAAGAATCTTTTGAAAAAAATATTGAAATATTAATAAAAAGTCATGTAGAGCTTCGATTTCAACAAACTTATAGTGAAACTGACCAGCTTAACGAGTTGAATCCAATGATACCAAAATTGGTCCAATTAGAATCAAATCAAGCTCAAATCAAGCTATTAAACCATTTTTGAAAGTTTTTTTAGCATATTTGAAAGGTCAAATAAATGTTATAGTCGAATCGAGCGTCGTGACAAGACGAATCCAACGAGCTAAAAATCGCTCAATACCAACATTGTTAAGACACTCAAATGTCTATCAAACATCGTTTGATCAAAGGAAGCTCTCCAGATCGTCTGATCAAAATGGTTCATATTATTGTATTAATTGCTCTCAGAACACTATAAATAGAGTCGTGCCCCTTTCATGAGGCGGGAATGGAGCTTGAGACTTGAGGAGAGCTTAAGACTTGAGAAAGAACTTGAAGCTTTGAGAATGCGCTGAAGTCCAAAATCACTTGTGTCACCGTCTACCGTCGCCGACTGTCGTTGACCGTCGTCAACTACCACCTGCTGGCCTCCACCGATCGTCATCGACTGCTGCCCACTTTTTATAACAAATTCATTAGCACATCGATATTGTAATTTGAAAAATATTGTAACAATTTCCTGCATGTGGGACAAGGGGTATTGGATTTTTATAACTGTGTCAGGCCTCGTAGTTTTTTTTTCCCTTTACGAGTTTTCCATGTAAAAATATCTGGTGTCATTACTATTTGTTTTCTTTTATCTGAGTGTATGTTGAATACTCATGCAATGTTAAGACGATAATACATTACTCTACCGCCTTGAATTTTCTAGAACGCATTAGTTTGGTGTTGTTAATGGGAAGCGAAGTCCCGTTTAACATTATCTTTAACTCTAAGATACCGAGCCCTTACTTCATTTCCTAATGATGTACATCATCCAACTAGCAAAGGAACTATTTTTACATCTTGAAGATCACCTCTGAAACATTCTTCAATGTGGGGGCAACCTTCAATGCAGTTTTGAAAGGTCGTTCACGTTATCATCTCCGGCATGATTGTAGCTTGGTTGTGTTCTCACATCCTATTCAGACACAAAGTATTTCACGACTTTTTCCAGAATGCGGGCAACCTTCATTGTAGTTTTGAAGGATCGTTCACGTTAACATCCTAAGCACGACTGTAGTGGAGTGGTCATCCCACATTCGTTTGAATAATAAGGCTTTGAAAACCGCTCTTAGATGGGGTAATCTTCATCGCAAATAACGTTTCTTCAATGCCCCCTTACCGTACTTAAGTCTTCTTCAACAAGATCAAGAAGTTTATCTCATCAAGCCTCAATACATAGGAAAGTCTTCTTCAACAAGATCAAGAAGTTTATCTCATCAAGCCTCAATACATAGGTTTTGGTACAATATTGCATGGAAAACGCCCCCACCGTGCGACAAAAGCTTAAAAAGCAACAATAACAAGTTGTCAAAAATTATTCTTAAGTATGACGAAAAACATATTTCTAAGAAAACATATGGTCCATTGTTACCTATGCCCCAGTCTTTAAAAACGTAGAGCATCTCTGACACCTCATTTTGTTGTTAAAATATCATAGGGGACTTGATTCAACTGTTTCAATTACAGGGTTCAGTCATCAAACAAAAGCTTCGACATACAACCTCGGATAGGTAAAAAATCCTTGGAGGATTTCCTTGGACCTCTTCCATAATAGGTTATAGTCATCAAGCAAAAGCTTCAATCAACAACCTAAGATAGGTCAATCATCCTCAGGGCATTTCATATGGCTTTGGCTGTTATGGCATAATACCGTCAAGCATCTCCGGTTATAAAACTTAGAACTAGTCTTACATTTTTAATAGATTCTCCTTTTAATCATGTCCGTAGAAGTCTGATGCGGGACGGATTTAATGTTTAAATTTTGCAAATATTTTTCAATATTACAAAATTACACATGGCAGATATATAATAAGTATGTAATATAATCCCAAAAAATACCTTTTATGAAAATAATTTATCTTTTAAAATCTTTTTAAACTGTCAAATCCCCATTAAAATCAACGCAAGTACACATATCACTCAAGTAATAAAAGGGCTCTAATGGAGTCTTAGATATTGATTCCAAAGGGAAGTTGGAAAATCTTTTAATTAAGTTTTTGAAATTATTTTATAATTAAAAATATAAAAATAAAAGTAAAGTGTGAAGTTTAAATATTAACTACTAAGGTAAATGTTGAATAAAATGTAGTTGAAAAACAAAGTTAACTAACTAAGAACTAACATTCAAAAATAAAATTACAAAAACTAAACAAAGTTTTTGTTTTGACAGAAAGTTCAAATTTAATAAAGCATCCTTCCCCTTTACAATGAGTATATGGATTGTGAAAAAATTAAAATCATTTTAAAATATATATATAAATTATTTTGTATCAAATATGAGCAATCTTATTCTTTACCCTCTTCTTAATGTTATAAAGAACATTGACTAATCCAGAGTTTGGTCCCTAATTCCGTGGGTAGGCTGGAAGGATATCAGCTGCACTCTAAGGCTCCCACTACTCCCTCACCTGATGGCTAGCAATCTTGCATCAGTTTCCAATCAACTGGACCAAATTGGGGATTTTAATCTGTCATCTTAAAATCTCCAATTCTGCATCCAACAAAATATGATTCCCTATTTATTTGCATCCAATCCTGTGGATAACATACTCTTCCATGAAATCAAATATGATTCTTCCTATGTTGTAGAAATCATATTCCTTTTAATAACATATGTGTCTCAACAAGTTTTAACATTTTAATTGGTCATATCAAAAAGTAAATGAAGATCAGAGTTCAAATCATCACAAATTATTAACATTTAAAAACATAGAAAACAAAATCAATTCAATAAAGAAAACTACTCAAAATTCATGAGAAGGATACGACAAAACACGGATTTCATATATAAAAATAAGTTTACAAAACATGAGAATTAAAATACACAACTTATCTCATAATTCTTCCCAAGAAAATCCCTAGAAGTTCTCTCCAAGTCTTTCTCTCTTTACAATTACTCTCAATTCTCTCTTAGAAGTGTAATGAAGAAGAAATCTCTCACCTTCCCTCTCCTCTTATAACTAATTCTCTCTTAGAAGTGTAATGAAGAAGAAATCTCTCACCTTCCCTCTCCTCTTACAACCCTAGAAGAAAATCTTCTCTTCTCTCCTCTTGCCTCTCACGCCAACTTTCTCTCTCTCTCCCTTTCTCGTCCCCCCCCCCTCCAAGCCTCTTGAAGTCTTCTCTTTTATTTTTGAGCCGCCTCATTTGAAAAGAAATCCAAATTCCCTCCAAAAGTCAACTTTTTTGAATTCAAAAGGTATGTCATTTGATCCAAGAGACATATCCCTTATAAAAGAACCTTCCAAAGTGTCTAGATGCATTAAATTACTCCAATAGGTGTGTAGAACAAGTGTCCCTTTGAAAATTGGCTCAAAATTTGTCTCGAACCTACTTAATTTGCAAAAAGTCGTCTCTGGCACAACATGCGCCAGAAACCCAAAATTCATTATTTTGGCTCCAAATTTCTTCTTTTTTGCCATTTTTGCTCCAAATTCCTAAAAATGATATACCTGCAATAAAAACATGAAAATACCCTTCTTTAAAGTGCAATAACACAAAAAATAAGCATAAAATATGTACTTTAAATAATATATTATCTTGGTTTATCAAAATCCCCCAAACTTAATGTTATTTGTCCTCAAGTGGCACTTTTAGTACATGAAAGCATATGACGTAAGATAGAAATTAACTTATAACTTCTATACTTTAGTTTAATAAATAGAATAGTAAAACTTTAGAAAAACATTTAATAACTTAGATTCAAACTCTAAGTTTAGGAATACTCAGTAATCCAATTTAAGACTTCTGAATCACTATTTTTTCAAGAAGAATTGTAATTTGTCATATTAAGAACATTTAGAGCATTCATATGAAAAAGAACTTCATGAAAACTTTACTAGGTATGCTACTAATACTGCAATATAAATTTAGAAAATGTAATAAAGCTTCTTCCTTATGTTGATTCAAGTAAAGCCAAATTTTGATTAGGCATCTCCTCAAGTTTCTCCTAACTTATTTTTCTTTTCTCTTTTCTTTTTTTTACTTTTCTTTTAGGATCTTTTCAATCCTTTCTTTTCTTTTTCTTTTTCCAAGTGGTGATTATTATATCTGCATAGTCTTTAATGATTTTGAACTTAACTATCCTCTTCTTAAAGTTAAAACTCTATACATTTCTTCACTTTATAAGTTTATATTAGTTTATGATTTTTCTTAAAGTCCCATTTGTTTCTTCTTACACAAAACTTTAAAATTCTTAACACTTCAAAAATACATTTTTCTTTACTTTAAATAGAAAAACATAATCTTATCCTATAATACCAAATATCTTTAACTTTAGAATTGACCTTTATTATTAAAAACTTTTTACCTAAATTTACCACAATATTTATAAACAGAAGTATATTCATTTAAAGTTAAATCTTAATATCCCAGACTATGTTAAATTAATTTTTAAAAATATAGTTAATTAAGGACAAATAAAATTTAGTTTATTTCTTTTTAAAAGAAATTTTTCTTTCCCCCAAACTTAAGTTTTTATATGATTTTAAAAATATTTAGTATGAAATTTAGTAGGTGAAAGAAAACAGTAAATGCATGAAAATAAAAACTGACCTGGAGAGGATTTCTGACTATGAAACTGAGTCTGGTATACTGCAGGTACAAACTGTAAAACTACATACAGGCTTTAAAACATTAAATAAAATATAATATATTCTAAAGAACTTGCTGAGAATTAGAAACACAAATAAAAAAACTAAAAGAACTAAACTGAAAATACTAAAAATACAGAAAAAGTGAAAGTTTACAGTTACTATCACAGATTCAGTTCACAACACAATATAGAAAAGTTTGTACAACAACAGATTCCAAATAAAAGTACATCATAATACACTCACAAATAACAAACAAATATGAAAACTCATAAAAAACAATTCTCATCTCCTTCCTCATCATCATCATAATCTTCTTCTTCTTCTTCTTCTTCTTCTTCTTCTTCTTCATGAACAGTAGCATAAGGAGTGAAACTGGAGCAAGAAGGAAAATCACATTAGGTTCACCCCTAAGATGTCTTACCATAGACTTTTCAAAATCAATATCATGTTGAATTCTCATCTGCTGATATTCATCATTATTAGCATTTCTTGCTCCTATCTCTCCCAACTGAGTTTGAATATTAACTATGTTCATTTGTAGAATCATTAATTGGTCCATAATACTTTCAAGTGATGCAGATCGAGAAGTAGACGCCCCTACAACATATGTAGAGGGTCTATCCCTTCTTCCACTTCTAGATTCAACAAATGATTCCACTCTCTGAATCATATGCCTCCTAATCGGATTCTGTGGCTGTAATCTTTCTTCATTTTATGGGATTCTACTCCTGATCGTTTACATATATTGAAAATCAGGGCAGGGTATCTCAAACCACCAGCAGTAGAACTACCCGTTATACTTCGAGCATGTTGAACTATAAGTGCACCAACATCTATTGCTTTCATGCTCTAAATGCATTAGTTTAGTACAACTCTATTTTTTATAACATCAGCCTAATGATTTGTTGGCAATAGTCTGGTAGAAATGAATTGGTGCCACACTTTTGACTGAATAGTCATCTTGGAAGCAAGGAAGTTAACTATCTTATTATTCTTAATCTTCCACTCCCCTCTTCCATCAGTTAAAAATGCAATCACTTCATCCAATGATGAATCAGTCATCACGAATTTAGCATATTCATCGAAAAATACACCCCTCAACCCATAAAAAGCATCGATCTGATAAGCAGTAAATTCAACTTGTTTACCTCTAACTAGGTTGTGATCTTCATTAGTGAACCTTAGGTTTGCATAAAACTCTCGAACCATCAGGACAATTGCTATGACAATGAAGTAGTAGAATCTTTCCCAATTTCTAGAGAGAATCAATCTCTCGAGCTCGCCACTCAGATATGCAAATGCACGTTCTTGGATCTTTCTTTTTGTCTCCATTTGAGTGTTGTTACTTGGCTGGGCTTTGAAACTAATAAATCTTCGTATGTCAAAATCTTCAGACGACCTTCCTCTCTTAACTCAGGGAGCCATTTGAAAATTCTATGAAAATCCATATAATTCCAAATAAATTGCTAAATAAAAAATCTAACTTCTCAAGCAAGATTATTTGGTAAGAAACTTTTCACCATGAGTTTTCTTCAAACTTTTTCATCAAAAATCTAAAATTTTGGATCTCCCAGATCCATGGCAAAAAATAAAAAAGTTTTAAATTAAAGTGAAGCTCTTACCAAGCGATGATGAAATCTATGGTTTTTAGCCTCCGAATCCTTTTCTTTTGCTCACAATGTGATGCCCAAGACCAAGAATTAGAGGTAGGAGACGACTTAAGTAGCATAAAAATAAACAAATTTTGGACAACCTTCCTCTCCTTTCTTAAAGCAAGTTCCTGATATAAATCCATAAAACTCTACGNGGAACTATATTGAGTTAAGTTTTATAGGAATTTGATTCAATGTTGAGGTGGAATTGGTTCAGAGTTGATTTAAAATATTTAAGATTGATTGAAGTTGAGTTGTAATTGAGCTAATTTGGAATTAATTTGAAGTTGAAGTGAATTTGATTTTGACCCTAGACAATGGTAGGGGATTTCTAGAAGAATTTGAAGCATTAATCTAAAATAACTCTAAAGGAGGCTAAATGGAAGACTAACCTAAATTTTTGGAATAACACCCTTGGTCTTGATGTCTATTGCTTTTCATCAATCTAGGTAAATTAAGATCCTTGATTGTTAACCAACTAATGAACATAAGGCCTCTCTTGTTTTCATAATCATGACTAAGGTAGACATTCCTAATATTTAATGGTTTAGAATATTTTTCTTAATAACAATGGGTTACTTCCCCATATGGCAACCCAAAAGTCCAAGGAGGTAAGGTTGTTTGCCTTTTTGGTCCAGTTACTCAATTTTATAACCTAGGCTTCTATATCCGACTTCTAGGATGTGTGCGGTTCTAGCTAAGTATCTATGTTGACGAACATAGAATTCACAATTTGAATCTACCTATGTGGTGATTGTGTTGGATTTAATAATTAACTTATGAGTTTTTTTATCATAAGGTTGTCAATATGGTGAAAATTATGATTCTTATAAGGGTCTAATGTTTAAATTTTTTTGGTTTGTTAATTTATGTTAAAAATCAGGGTTTTCTTCTAAGAGGCTAAATTTGATTAAGTTAATTATCCAAAGTCTTCGTACTAATTTTTAAGATTGTCATGTATTTGAGCCTTATGATTGAAGGAATTCATCTCAAACCTTTCATGTTTATACTTTTAAAATTTAAAGTTCATTCATATGTATGCAAAGTGTATTTTTTTCATACCAAATTTTTTTTTTCTAAAAATTTTTATCATGCAAAGAGTTTAAATTTTAAAGATGATTTATATATGCCTGAAATGACCTAATGCTTATATACTCATAAGCTAAGCTTGTATAAGGACTTGCTCTTGGGGAGGAACATAATCATTCTGGAGACATTTAAGCCTCTAAGTATGTAAGTCTTTCTTTGGCTAATTTAATCAAGCTTGTGGTGCAAAATATATTTAAATTTGACATTTTTAATTAATGTACAAGAGGAAAGTTGTTCAAGATTAAAAAGATTTTTTTAAAAAAATTTTTCAGGTTAGTTTTAGGTTTGGGTTTGAATTAATTTTGGTTTATCATGTTTTTAAAATTTAATAAAAGGCTTCATGTTTTATTAGAATATGTAAGTTTTAGGTTTAGTAAGAGAATATGGTTTAAAGTTTTCTAAATGGCTTAATATTTAAGGTAAGGATTAAAAGATTATAAAATTTCACTTTTAAATGAGGTTCTCTTGTGCTTTAACCCCCCACAAGTTAAAAATATTAATATTTTTTTTCCACTTTTAGTTGAGGAAGAAAACTACCACGTAAGTTAACACCAAAGATTTATTATTTCAGTTCTTAGAAAAATATCATTTAGAGATGGTTTAGTAGATTTTATAGAAAATATTTTATCTTTTATAAATATGTACACATATGTTTATTAAGTCTCTTTGTTTTATTTAGCCTATGGAAGTTAATCATTTTTCTTATAAACAACATCAACCTCATATTTTATGTTATAAAAAACATGCATCATATGTGGTGGAAATAAAACATATGAGCTTGCAAGACAATGAAAATAAAAATCTCATCCCAATTTGCATGGAAAAATCAAGTTTATTTAAACTTGCATCAATGTACTCAAATTGCATTGAAAAAAAAATTCATCCCAACATGCATAAAAATTAAGGAAATCCTTCCAACTTGCATGAAAATTAAATAATCCATCCTAACTTGCATCGAAATTTTATAAATCATCCTGATTTCATCCTATCACATGCACACGCACATAATCATTCATTAATGTAAATATTAATGTACTTGTACACTTACATACATACCCACACACTCATTATCATCTTTTATTTTTTTCCTCTTTACATTTGCACTTACACAAATATTCACTTACACCATTAACACTTCTACATACCCTACAAGTTAATACTCACATATTCATATACATATTAACACAAACACACTCACACTTTAATTATAATACACACACACATTAATACACACACACGCGTATACATCAACACTAATGCACACGGACTAATACACCGCATCCACCCGCCCACACACACACAATCTCTCTCTCCCATTCCCTCTCTCACACTCTCTCTCTCTCTCTCTCTCTCTCTCACACACACACACACACACATTTTTAATTTTTTTTAATTTTCCAAGTAACATGTTTTAGGCTTGGCTTGGTTACACATAGTTTAGTTTAGATTAGTTTATGCAGGTCTCTAATAGGTTGGTTTGTGTGTGGTTGTGTTCTTAGTTAGGGTAGTGATTTAATTTTGGTTAAATATTTTGGTCTTGGTAGTAAGTTTGGTTTTATGTTTACCTTTGGGCATAGTTATTGGTTTGGGTTGAAGTGAAGGTAGCATTTTGGTTTGGCTTTAGGTTTCATTTTTGGTTTAGGTAGAAGTGAAGGTAGGATTTAGGCTTTAGGATAGTAAATAGGCTATTTTTCGTTGCGATGAGGGGAGAAGTGTGAGTGTAAGGTCAGTTTTTGGTACAAGTGGAGAGAAGATTGATTGTAAGGTTGGTTTAGGGACTGATGACCTTAATTTTGGTGAGGTATAGTCTCCCTCTCTTAGGAGCTTAAGATTTAATCATAGGACTTTGCTATTGAATATCCTAGAGGACTAGTGATCAAATCCTCCGACATAAAAATTCTAAACACTTCTTGACTCTTCTTGAGAAGTCTCACATGGGTGGTCATAAGCCCTCATTCCTTACTTGGGATGGCTAGCACCAACATAAAGAGTTCCAAAAGGATCAGTGATAGCTTAAGGAAACCCTAAATGGTTTGTTCTTTGTCACAATCTCACACACACACTCGAAACCAAAAATCACTTGAGCCTTACCTATCTACTAGTTCATTTTGGAGACTCATGTGGGTGGCCTCAAGCCCTTAATCATTGTCCAGGATGGCTAGGACCAACATGTGGAGGATCTAAAATGAGCTTCCCTATAGGAATTGTTATTTTAGGAAAGAAGTTTACACAATTTCATGGCTTTTAATCCCAATTCCATTAAGATATCCCAATTTGGCCTCCTATCCCAACCTTTCCCAAAATTTAACAAATTGCCCCTAGAATGCTAAAACTTTCAAAATTGCCCAAACTCTTAATTCCTCACCAAAAGTGTGTTCAAAACTACAAATTGACCCAATTGCCCAAATACCTCTAAAATCCTCAAAAGTACCAAAATACCCCTACACCACCCAAAATTACCAAAATGCCCCTAACATCCAAAAAATGGCCAAAATCTCCAAATTCATTCCGAACCTCACCAAAACCAGTTGTAACCACCCAATGTTCCTAATTGCACACAATATCCAAAAATCTACTAAAATTGACCAAAATTCCTAAAATACCCTTAAATCCCCAATGCCCTCAAATCACCCCCAAATTTCACCAAATTCATTCCAAAATAGCCCAGTTTCAAATCCAAACGCAATTTCATCATATTTAGGCCAAATTCAAACAAAATTCAAACCCACTCACACCTAATTCCAAACCCAAACCCCAAGCAAAAGTCAACTACCCAAAAGTGATCCCAATTCCAAATTTTATCAAATTGAGCCATGTAATCACTCCAATTTAAAAAAAATTGTTTCCCAAATTCATCATGATAGTATTATAGGCTAATATGAACAATCAATTTGCCTAGATCCAATCCAAAGCTAAGTCAAAATCTATGTCCAAGCCTAACCCAAATTTTAATCCTAAATCTAAATTTTTCCCTAATCCTTTAATTCAATTAAATCTTAATCACCTCGGCCCCATCCTATCCATGTGAGCAGGCCACTTTAATCATTGATTCATGGAAACTACAGAAGTGAATTTGGTCAACTCTCTAACCCATGCATCCAGCCATCCCAAGCCATAAACTAATAACAATTAAACCTCCCTAACCTCCCTAAGCCAGCTAGCTACCGCCACTGACCTAGCAAATGACCCTTATGGTTGGAAAACCAAAAAATAATAGAGGCCATCGTTTATAAAAAGCCAAATTTGGCTCATACCTTATCACAATCTCCAATTGGTGATGTACACAACTGAGCCCTCCACCTAAGGTTATTGGCACAGGCCAATGACAGCCTGAGACCTCCCCCTTAGCCTCAATTATAAATGGCGCCCTCCATGGCCAAATTTGGAGATCATCCAAAATATAGGGAAAACTCTACCCAATTGTTCCAAGAGCCTCTCCCAACCTCCCTAAGTTCAATCCAATCATCCTCAGCCACTCATCCTGATACACCAAAATAATATACTGTTTTAAGTACTTATTTTATGCTTATATTTGTTGATATTGCACTTTAATGAAAGGTATTTTTATATTTTTGTTACAGGTATATCATTTTTAGGCATTTGGAGCAAAAATAGTGAAAATGATGAAATTTGGAGCAAAAATATGAAATTTCAGGATTCTGGTGCATGATGCGCCTAATCGGCGCATGATGTGCCAAAATCTGGAGAACTGGTGCATGATGCACCAGGGACAAATTTTTCAAATTAAGGCAGTTTGAGACGAATTTTATGCAAGTTTTCAAAGGGATACCTTTTCCCCACACCACTTGGAGTAAATTAATGCATCTAAACACTTTCGAAGGTTATTTTATGAAGGGATACGACTCTTGGATCAAATGACACATCTTTTGAATTAAAAAGAGTTGATTTTTAAAGGGAAGTTTGGAGGGAATTTTAAATTCTTTTCCAAAAGAGGTAGCCTAAAATAAAAGAAGAAGACTCTCATTTGAAAAAAAGGATGGCATGAGAGAGAGAGAAAGGGGGAGTGAGATAGAGATAGAGAGAGAAGAGGAGATTTTCTTCTAGGGTTGTAGGAGTAGAGGGAAGGTGAGAGATTTCTTCTTCATTACACTTCTAAGAAAGAATTGGGAGTGATTATAAAGAGAGAAAGGCTTGGAGAGAACTTCTAGGGATTTTCTTGGGAAGAATTGTGAGATAAGTTGTTTTTTTTCTTTTTATTTATTTTGTGAACTTGTTTTTATGTATGAAATTTTTATTTTATGATATCCTTCTCATGAATTCTGAGTAATCTTTCTTATCCTTCTCCCTACTTTGAGATATGATTTTGTGAAGATTAGTTTTTTTTCTACGATTTTGAATGATAATAATTTGTGATGATTTGAACTCCGATCATCATTTACTTTTCAATCTGGCCAATTAAAATGCTAAAATATGTTGAGAGACATATGTTATTAAATGAGATATGATTTTTACAACATAGGGAGAATCACAATTGATTTCATGGGAGAGTATGTCATCCATGGGATTGGGTGCAAATAAATAAGGAAATATACTTTGTTGGATGCAGAATTGGAGATTTTAAGGCGACAGATTAAAATCTCCAATTTGGTCCAGTTGATTGAAAACTAATGTGAGATTGTTAGCCCTAGGGTGATGGAGTAGTGGGAGCTCTGGAGTGGCAGCCAATATCTTCCCAACCTAACCACAAAATTAGGGGCGAAACTTTGGATTAGTCGATGTTCTTTGTAGCACTCAAAAGAGGGTATAAAATAGGATTGCTCGTATTTGGCAAAGTCAGTTTTTTAAGCTGAAGCAATCTTCTATGGTATGCCCTATCAACCTGTGGTATGGGCGGTTGTCCTCACTTTTGGTTGAGGTCTAGAAATTTCTTTAGTAGCCTAGGTCTAGCCATAGGACTTTTTTATTGACTAGTCTTAGAAAACTTGAGAAGGTACCCTCACTATTAGAAATTCAAAACTCTTCTCTTTACTCAACTTGAAATTCCACATATTGACCTTAACCTCTAGCATTTAGTAGGTAAGATCATTATGGAGGAAGCTCAAGAAGAGTTCCTATAGGGCTACTTGGCCTTAGGATTAAGCCTGGGTGTTGACTTGGAACTAGGGTACACCATATCTTCATAATACATTGGTCTATGACTCATTCAGAATGGTTCTCTACCCAATTGCACTTGAAATGACCAATTTGGTCTTTTGCCCCTAGGCACCTCCAAATTACTTAATGGCCTATG
>JXCR01139019.1:0-10482 GCA_002079205.1 Phalaenopsis hybrid cultivar | reverse complement strand
CATAAACTAAGAGCTGATCCTCAAAGGAGATTAAATCTTATCATTTAAGAAGTTGTAAAGAAAGAAATTTTAAAATGGTTAGATGCTGGAATAATATATCCTATTTCAGACAGTGCTTGGGTTAGTCCAATTCACTGTGTTCCAAAGAAAGGAGGTGTGACTGTAGTGACAAATGAACATAATGAATTAATATCAACATGACAAGTCATTAGTTGACAAATCTGTATAGATTATGAAAAATTAAGTTCTCCCACCAGAAAGGACCATTTTCCTTTACCCTTTTTGAACCAGAAGTTGGATATATTAGCTGGGCATAAATATTTTTGTTTTCTAGATGGATATACAGGTTATCATCAAATACCTATTACTCTGGAGGATCAAGATAAACAACATGTACTAGTCCATATAGAACTTTTGCTTTTCAGCGAATGCCTTTTGGATTATGTAATGCATCTGCAACATTTCAAAGATGTATGATGTCAATTTTCAGTGATTTGATTGAAAAACGGATTGAAGTTTTTATGGATGATTTTTTTGTATTTTGAACTTCATTCGAAATATGACTAAATAATGTAGAAATAGTTCTTGAACATTATGAAAAGACTAATCTAGTATTGAACTTGGAAAAATGTCAATTTATGGTTGCAGGAGGAATTGTGCTTGGACATAAAATTTCAGAAAATGACATGGAAGTAGATCCTACAAAAATACAGGTTATATTGAACCTACCTCCACCTATAACAGCAAGAGGAGTTAGGAGTTTTTTAGGACATGCTACATTTTATAGGAGATACATTAATGTTTTTCAAAAATTATTAAACCCATATGCCAAATTCTGGAAAAAGATACAAAATTTGACTTCAATCAAGATTGCCTTAAAGCCTTTGAAATTTTAAAGACAAAATTGATCACTGCTCCTATAATTGTTTCATCTGATTGGGAAAAACCTTTTGAATTAATGTGTGAAGACAGTGATTATGCAATTAGAGCTGTTTTAGGGTAGAGATATGATAATATTTTTAAAGTTATATACCATGATAGTAAGACTCTTAATTATGCTCAAATTAAGTGCACCACCACTGAAAGAGAGCTATTAGCTATTGTGTATGTTTTTGATAAGTTTAGGTCGTATCTGATTGGATCTAAATATGTTGCGCATACTGACCAATTGATTATTAAAAATTTGATGCAAAAGAAAGAGGCTAAACCAAGAGTAATTAGATGGGAACTGATGCAAGAGTGTGATTTTGTAGTAGTCGATAGGAAATGAATTGATAATCAACATGCTGATTACTTGTTTAGGCTAGAACAAGAAGATATACTTGATTTAGAAAAAGAGATTAATGAAACATTTCCTAATGAATGAGTTTATGTTGTAAAGGGATGGGAAATACCTTGGTATGCTGATATTGTAAATTACTTTTAGTGGTATTTCACCATATGGAATAACAAAACAACAGAAAAGAAATTCATTCATGATGCAAAATCATATTTTTGGTATGATAATTATTTATATAAGTAATGTAAATATTTAATGATGAGACGATGTGTGCCTTATAAAGAAATTTAGGAAATTATTTAAAAATGTCATGAGTCTGAATTTGGAGAACATTTTAGGAATGATAAAATTGTTCATAAAATTTTACAATCTGGATTTTATTGGCCTACTCTATTTAGAGATGTCAATATATATATCAAAACATGTGATTGTTGTCAAAGATTAGGTAATATTTCAAGAAGAAATTAAATGCCTCTAAATTTTAATTTGGAAATTGAAATTTTTTATGCATGGGGATTGGATTTTATGGGACCATTTATACCCTCATTAAAAAATTTATACATATTGATTACAGTGGATTACATTTCAAAATGGTTGAAGCAATCACTTTACCTCGATGTGATGCTCAGAGTATTTCAAATTTTCTAATTAAAAATATTTTTACAAGATATGGAATGTCGAGAGTAATCATTACCGATGGAGGATCTCATTTTAAGAATGGAATAGTTGCAAGATTGGTGGAAAAATTAAATGTAATGCATAAAATTGCAACTGCTTATCATCCCTAGACTAGTGGTTTAGCAGAAGTATCTAATCATGAAATTAAGATAATTTTGGAAAAGAGTGTTAATACTAGTAAAATGGATTGGTCTACTAGATTGGATATTGCATTGTGAGCATACAGGACAACCTATAAGACACCTATAAGAATGTCCCCTTATAGATTAATTTTTGGGAAGACTTGTCACTTGCTAGTTGAATTGGAGCATAAAGCTTATAAGGTGATAAAAGAATTCAATTTCAATTTGAAATAAGCTGGTGAGAAAAGATTATTGCAATTTAGTGAGCTTGAGGAAATTAAGAATGAATCTTACTATAATGCGAGATTTAAAGGGAAAAGATGAATGAATGACATGATTGGAAGATAATAAAAAGACAATTAAACCTGGACAAGAAGTTTTATTTTACAATAAAAGATTGAAATTAACTCTTGGAAAATTGAAGTCTGGGTGGAAAGATCCGTTCAGAGTTATAAAATTCTATCTTTATAGGGCAGTCAATATTGAAGACCCCAAGACTGGAAAAATATTTATAGTGAATGGGCACAGATTGAAATCAAATTTTGATGGTCAAAGACAAACTTTTATAGAGACTGTAATGTTGGGTCACCTAGAATAAGACTGGGAATGTCGGGCTGACGATATTAAACTAAGCACTTTGTGGGAGGCAACCCATATGTATCATTATTTTGTTTGTTTTTTAGTTTATTTTGCTTAAAATATTTTACGTATATTTATGTTTGTCTTTATGTAGTCCGTGTATATGATAAAATATTTAAAAACATTTTTATTTGCCTAATTTTATGGAAAAATTGAAAATTTTTTGGATCAAAATCGAAACGGCAAAAATTTTGGAACTGGCACATGATGCAGCACTTTTCAGAGAGCTAGCGCATGATGTTCTGCGTGCCCAAAAATGATTTAAAATATTTCAAATGGCAATTTTTGGCAGTTTTTTCTCCATATAACTCCTAAAAACTGAATCCAAACCATATTTTAGGGGGAAAGTGAGGGAAAAGTCACCACTTTTCAAATTGTATGGCTTCCCACTCTAAAAACTCCGCTAGACTTGGAACTTTCAACCAGAGAAAGTTTGTTAGTTTTGATACGCAGAAATTACACTATCGAGTTCTAGTAAAGAAGAGGCTTATTAAAGAAAGGGGATTTGTGAATCGAGGATTCAACACGCTGAATACTCGAGTGGAAGAGACTATTCCACAAGGGCATTGAGAAGTGCTTTGCTACACTACTGCCGCTGTTGTTGTTCCTGTAGTAAAAGAATTTTATGCAAGTCTTCATGGGATCAACCAAGGAATGATTTATGTGTCACGCAGGTTTGTGCAATTCACTCCTTCAAGAATAAACAAGATGTTTATTTTTGAAAATGTGCCTATCTGCCATTATGCAAACTTTGCCTCTACAAGAGAGAATATGAATGAACTCTACCGCTACCTTATGGATGAAGATGCAAATTGGGAGACTAGAGATGATGGAAATGTAAGTTTTTCTTTATCATTTTTAAATCTAGTTTCAAAAGATTGACACTTTTTTATTACATCAATATTAATGTCTAACATGAAAATTAGTAACGTAACTAAGGAGAATGTCATTCTGGACTACTGTATTCAAACTGAAAAACCTATTGATGTTGAAGCTACTATTGTGAATCGGTTTTGGGTTTCATTGAGATCAGATCTGCAACTAGACTGGGACATCCCTCCACTATTTTCCTACTATACAGTCAATTGCAAGTACCTTATCAAAGTTGGGAAAAAGTGTTACTTCCTTGGAAGCCGATGGATCCAGAAGTCTACTGCAACTGTTTTGGAATGGGAGATGAAAATGATATGAATGTACTGATGGATTAGTGATCTCAGAATTCATCACCTGTTTAGCTTGGCTAAAACTCTAGTGTACTTTCAAAGATCATCAAGAAAATAGAGAAAGATGTACAGAATCTCATGCACGTGATTGGGAATATTAGTGAAATGTTGGATCATTTGGATTAGAGACTAAAGGAATATTTTGAACATATATGGCATATATGAAATGAATTGGTACGTATGTTCAAGAAAAATGCTTGGATTAAGGAGGAAATATCAACTTATGAATTTGGATTTCAAACCTTCTACAAGTTATATGTACGTTATCACTCTATGGGAGATATCTAGAGGGACAATAATGAAGAAGATGCTTGATATTAGTTTATGCACGTAACATTTTGTTTAGTATTGTTTGTTTAGTTTTGTTAAATTAGATTTCATTTCCTTTCTATCTATGTTATTATTTTGAATTTTGATGTTTAGATTTCAGTGTTAGGATGTTGGTTTGCCTTAGAACACTGAATTTTATGTTTGTTGGCTTGAAAAATGTTAGCTTGTAATTACATAGATTTTATATATGAATGTCAGTTTTGTGTTATCTGTGAAAGTTTTTTGTTAGTGTGATGTTCATCTATTCTTAGAAAGATTTATTTGAGTCCAATAGAGGTTGATGTAAAGCAGTACGGAGCAGATTTCCACAAAAACTGAAATATGGTGAATTTACGCTCTGACGCTTGATGCGCCAATTTACAGAGCCTTGACACATGATGCACCAAAATTATAACATGCCTTATTGCCTAGAAAACTATAAAATTGCACGAACAAACTCCATTTTTGCTGTTTGAGGCGCCACCTCCCTCAAGACCTTGGTATAGGGCATCACATTGTAGGCGAAAGAGATGGATTCAGAGGCTAAAAACCATAAATTTCATCTTCTCTTGGAAAGAGCTTCAATTTAACATAGAAATTTTTTATTTTCACCATGGATTTGGGAAATCCAAAATTTGGGATTTTTGCTTCCATGTTGACTATTCAGTCAAAATTATGGAACCACTTCATTTCTCTCAGACTATTACCAAAAAATCATTTGACTGATGTTACTAAAGATGGGACTATACTAAATTATTGCATTCAAAACATGAAGGCATTAAATATTTGTGCACTTATAGTTTGACATGCTTAGAGTATAGCTGGTAGTTCTACGACAAAGGTTTGGGATACCCTGCCCTGATTTTCACTCTATGTGAACAATTAGGAGTAGAATCTCATAGAAATGAAGAGAAATTACATCCACAAAATTCGGTTGGGAGGCACATGATTCAAAGAGTAGAATCATTTGTTGAATTTAGAAGGGGAAGAAGCGATAGGCCATCTACATCTGCTGTAGGGGAGTTTACTTCTCGATCTACATTGCTTGAAGGTATCATGGATCAACTTATGATTCAACAAATGGATATAGTTAATATTCAAACTCAATTGGGAGAGATAGGAGCAAGGAATGCATATAATGATGATTACCAGCAGAGGAGAGTACAACATGATATTGATTTTAAGAATGCTATGACAAGACATCTAAGGGTGAACCTAACATGGAATTTCTTGCTTGCCTCATTTTCAGTCCTTATACTCCCATTCATGATGAAGAAGAAGAAGAAGAAGAAAAAGAATCAGATGATGAAAAGGAAGGAGATGAGGATTGACATTATGAGTGTAGTTTAGTTTGGTTTTGATGTTTGATTGTTGTTGGTGTTTGTATTATGATGTACTTTTATTTGAAACTTGTTGTAGTAAAAACTTTTATGTTGTGTTGTGAACTGAATCTGTAATAGTAATTGTAGACTTTCATTTTTCCTGCATTTATAGTGTTTTCAGTTTAGTTTTTTTAGTTTTTTTATTTATGTTTTTTCTCAGCAAGTTCTCTATAATATATTATGTTTTATTTAATGTTTTAATGCATGTATGTAGTTTTACAGCTAGTACCTGCAGTGTACCAGAGCCCAGTTTCATAGTCAGAAATCATTTATAGTTCAGTTTTTATTTTCATGCATTTACTATTTTCTTTAACGTACTAAATTTTATACTAAAAACATTTTAAAAAAATCACTTAAAAAATTAAATTTTGGGGCAAAGNTCTCTATAATATATTATGTTTTATTTAATGTTTTAATGCATGTATGTAGTTTTACAGCTAGTACCTGCAGTGCACCAGAGCCCAGTTTCATAGTCAAAAATCATTTATAGTTCAATTTTTATTTTCATGCATTTACTATTTTCTTTTACGTACTAAATTTTATACTAAAAACATTTTAAAAAAATCACTTAAAAAATTAAGTTTGGGGCAAAAAAAAATTTATTTTGAAAAGGAGTAAACTAAATTTTATTTTTCCTTAAGTGACTATATTTTAAAAATTAATTTAACATGACCTGAGATATTAAGATTTAACTTAAAATGACTATACTTATGTTTATAAATATTACGATAAATTTAGGTAAAAAGTTTTTAATAATGATGTTAAATTCTAAAGTTAAAGATACTTGATATGATAGGATAAGACTATGTTTTTCTATTTAAAGTAGNCTTTAAATGACTATACTTATGTTTATAAATATTACGATAAATTTAGGTAAAAAGTTTTTAATAATGATGTTAGATTTTAATGTTAAAGATACTTGATATGATAGGATAAGACTATGTTTTTCTATTTAAAGTAAAGAAAATTGTATTTTTAAAGTGTTAAGAATTTTAGAGTTTCTTGTAAGAAGAAAAGAATGCAACTTTATGAAAAATCATAAACTAATATGAATTTATAAAGTGAAGAAAGGTATGAGTTTTGACTTTAAGAAGAGGATAGTGAAGTTCAAAATTATTAAAGGCTATCCAGATATAGAAGTCCTCACTTAAGAAAAAAAAAAGNACTTTAAGAAGAGGATAGTGAAGTTCAAAATTATTAAAGGCTATCCAGATATAGAAATCCTCACTTAAGAAAAAAAAATAAAAAGAAAAAGAAAAGAAAGGATTGAAAAGATCCTAAAAAAAAGGAAAGAAAAAGAAAATAAAAATAAGTGAAAAGAAGCTTGAGCAGATGCCTAATAAAAAATTAACTTCACTTGAATCGACTTAAGGAAAGATCTTTATTACATTTTCTAAACTTGTACTAAAGAATTAATAGCATTTCTAGTAAAATTTTCATGAAGTGCTTGTTCATATGAATGTTCTAAATGTCCTTAATGTGACAAATTGGAATTCTTCTTGAAATGAATAGAGAGTTAAAAATCTTAAATTTGATTACTAAATATTCCTAATCTTAGATTTTGAATATAAGTTATTAAAGGGTTTTTCTTAAATTTTCCTATTCTATTTCTTAAACTAAAGTACAATAGTTATATTTTAATCTCTATCATAAGTCATATTTTTTTTTGTAATAAAAGTGTCACCTGAGGACAATTAACATGTAAGTTTGGGGGATTTTGATACACAAAAATAATCTATTATTTTAAGTACTTATTTTATGCTTATTTTTTATGATATTACACTTTAAAGAAGGGTATTTTTGTATTTTTATTGGAGGTATATTATTTTTAGACATTTGGAGCAAAAATAGTAAAAAGGATGAAATTTGGAACCAAAATAGCGAATTCCGGGATTTTGCCGATGCTGCGCCAAATCGATGCATGATGGGCCAAAATCCAGAGAACTGACACATGATGCGCCAGATTGGTGCATGATGTGATAGAGTCGACTTTTTCAAATTAAGGTGGTTCGAGAAGAATTTTTCCTGAATTTTCAAAGGGATACTTGTTATACACACCTCTTGAGTAATTCATGCATCTAGACACTTTGGAAGGTTCTTTTATGAAGGGATATGACTCTAGGATCGAATGACACATCATTTAAATTCAAAAGAGTTGACTTTTGGAAGGAATTTTAGAGGAAATTTTGAATTCTTTTCCAAAAGAGGCAGCCTAAAATAAAAGAAAAAGGCTTCTCATTCAAAAAAGAGGGTGGCGTGAGAGAGAGAGAAAGGGGGCGTGAGTTAGAGATAGGGCGAGAAGAGGAGATTTTCTTCTAGGGATGTAGAAGGAGAGGGAATGTGAGAGATTTTTTCTTCATTACACTTATAAGAGAGAATTGGGAGTGATTGTAAAGAGAGAAAGGCTTGGAGAGAACTTTTAGACTTTGCTTGGGAAGGATTGTGAGTTAAGTTGTGTTTTTATTTTCTTTTATTCTGTAAACTTGTTTTTATATGTGAAATTCATATTTTGTCATATCCTCTCATGATTTTTGAGTAGTCTTCTTTATCCTTCTCCCTACTTTGAGATATGGAATTATGAAGAGTAGATTTTTTTTCCACAATTTTAAAAGATAATAATTTGTGATGATTTCAACTCTGATCTTCATTTACTTTTCAATCTGACTAATTGGAATGTTAAAATTTATTGAGAGACATATGTTCTTAAATGATATATGATTTCTACAACATAGGGAGAACCACATTTGATTTCATGGAAGAGTATGTCATCCATGGGATTTGATGCAAATAAATAGAGAAATATACTTTGTTGGATGCACAATTAGAGATTTAAGGTAACAAATTAAAATCCCCAATTTGGTTCAGTTGAATCGAAACTAATGTGAGATTGTTAGCCCTTAGGTGACGGAGTAGTGGGAGCTCTAGAGTGGCATCTGACATCCTCCCAACCTAACAAAGAAATTATGGACCAAACTCTGGATTAGTCGATGTTCTTTATAGCACTCGGAAGAGGGTAAAAAATATGATTGCTCGGATCTGGCACAAAACAGTTTTTTATGTATATTTTCAAATGATTTCAACTTCTTCACAATTCATATACACATTGTAAAGGGGAAGGATGCTTTCTTAAATTTGAACTTTCTGTCACAACAAAAAACTTTGTTTAATTTTCATAATTTTATTTTTAAAAGTTTAATTTTTAGTTTAATTTAACTTCTGTGATCTTAAATCTGCATTTGAATTAACATTCACTTGGGTAGTTAATTTTCAAACTTTGCACTTTACTTTTAATTTTATTTTTGTTTTCTTTATAAAATATTTTCATAATTTACTGTAGGATTTTCCAACTTCCCTGTGGAATCGATATCTATGACTCCATCAAAGCCCTTTATTACTTGGGTGACACGTATACTTGCGTAGATATTAATGGGGATTTGGCAGTTCAAAAAGATTTTTAAAAGATAAATTATTTACATAAAGAGTATTTTTGTTTGGATTATATTTCATATTTATTATATATCTGCAGTGTGTAATTTTTAAATATTGAAAAATATTTACAAAATTGTCACACTAAATCACCCCGCATCACATCCCCACTACTCGGGCTCGATTTCATCCCCTAACTTTTAGGATTTTTTTGGCACTATACCAAACTCCTCAAAACCCCAAATTGATCATTCCACAAGCTTCACTAGACCAAAAAACCAATTCAACAATCAAAAGCTTGCTCTCTCAAACACTCTAACATAGTATTAGACCAAGCTCGAGTCACCCTCCGATCGAAATCATACCTAGGTTGTGCCTCACCTCTTGGGTAAATATATAACTCAAATCCCTAAATTTTGCCTTGGTTTCATCTTTTGTGAATAGAAATTGAATTTCATATGTGTTTAACCTTATAGATAGGTTCATCTCACTTGGATGAAGGTGTAGGAACAAACCTCATGTGATTTGGTTGAGAATCAAATATATTAAGGGCCCATTTGGGGCAGCTTAAAAGTGCGGGCAGCATTTTGAAAACGCTGTCATCCCGTTTGGTTAGCACTTATTGTCAGATTATCCAAAACTCAATTTTCAATTTTGTGAAAGACGTGGACCGCGGGACAATCCCCGCGGTCCGCGTTTTGCGAAATGGTTTTTACGTAAGAGCCCTTGTTCGCTCCCGTGTTCGCTCCGTGACCCTAATTCGCTCACTCTGCCCTCGGACGCCTTCAGCGGGAAATCCTTCGCAATACTTAGTAGGCAGTTGGCATTCTCGGCTCCCTGCTTGCGTTCGGCATCGCGCTCAGCAAGCTTCTTCATCGTCCTTCTCGGAAAGCATTTATTTCTCTTCTTCGTCTGTAGTTCTTCCTCTTCCTCTNCTGAGAGCTTCCTTGAGAGACCCTTAGCACATTCCAATCCACTTCCCCCTCTCAAATCCACCATGTCAAGCCTTTTTTAAGCTCAAATCCCTGCCCGAAACCAGGACAAATCCTAATCACAACCTACACAGCACCAAATCCCCAATAGATTGGCTCTACACCTTCACAAGAGTGAAAGAAGCCAAAACCCCATTAAATCCCCCTTCCACAAAGCCTCTACCATAGCTCTAGACCAACACCCAAAATCGGCCTTGATCAAAATCATACATAAGCTTTACACCAGAGCCAGAGGCTTCATCCTTAAGCTTTTTGGGGCCTAACGAAGGTTTGAAGAATCTCTGATTGAGGCTACACCTCTCGGAGCAAAGGTATAACTCACTTACTCTCCCGAGCCTTGGCGAGCTTTACATTTAAAATGGCTTGATTTCATAGCATGTTTACTATATGGATATGTTCGTCTCTTCAAGACGAACATTTTAAAAAAATAAT